>CM035165.1:36405248-36669127 GCA_020205615.1 Panax quinquefolius
TTATGGAGAAATTGTCATCATCCTCCACGTCCCGAATGATGGCTATTACATCCGGGAAATCATCGTCTGCTGGGGTTTATCTGTTTGTATGTTCATCATGAACGATGATGCATATACTGGGACATCATCCGTAGTGACGTCTTGCTTGATCCTTTCGCTCTTCTTCTTCCGTGGGATTTGGAACAAAGATTTCTTTCTCCTTCACCGCACCGCTTGGGAAATAACATAGCCATTACTCTGGCCGGCACCTTCTTTACAGAGGTTAAAGCGGACTCGAGTTTGAAGGCAAAGATAAACGCCACATGGTTGAAGCTGAAGGAATCTGCTGATGTTTATGAGGATTCTTGTGACTAGAACTAGCAGAATAGCCTAGCCCAGCTGTTCTAGTTTGCCTGGTTAAGCGAATTGGGTACTTGATACCCTGGCAATCTTTACCCAACCCTTGTCCCGGCTTATGACCCAACGACATCATTTCTTGAGTAGCCGACATTACCTCGGCAGAAATCTTGGGTTCGAGAAATGGCGCTCCAATAGCATGGTATTGTGTATTGCTTATTTCTAAAACATGAAAACTGACTGGTTCTATATCTGCATTGGCATTGATGAACGACATATCTCCGTGCTGAGGAATTTCTGGTTCAGCGTTGACTGTGACCAGGCTGTTGTTGATAATGTATTTTAATTGTTGGTGAAGAGTGGAGGGAGCTGCCTCTGCCATATGAATCCATGGTCGTCCCAAGAGCAGGTTGTATCCCGAAGTGACAAAAAGAACAAATGTCAAAGCCCATCGGGATTTTGCCAACAAAAGATAATTTACCTATCTGGGCCAACCTATGGAGGAAATCCTTCATATGTTAATCAATGAAGGAAGGATCAGTTCCATTCTACCTCCAATCAACCCCCATTCTGGATGGTACAACTCTAATGGAGTATGTTAATATCACTCCCGATCTCAAGGTCACAAAGACGTAAGAATCTTTGGGCACTCCGCCACCTTATTCAAAATCTAATCGACAAGGTGTCCTGCGCGCTTAGCTGACGATCATTTATACTGTGTTACGTGAAGTGAGAATGCAGCCCTACTAAGTGGAAAAGTGTGGTAGCAAATCATATCCACTGAAACTGATGGGATTAATACATTACTCACAACGCCAGCAATTCAACTCAAGGGAGGCAACAATCCTTTGAAAGTGGCCACTCCCGAGCCAATCAACTTGTCGTGTAGAGCACAATATCATATTGTTAGCTTGCACACAATTCTGTGGAATTATGGAGAAGGTGAAGGATCCACCTCACATACAACTGCTACAATGTCGACGGAAAATCCACTGTATCTTCCCCACCGGGTGATGAAGCCCACCAACCAATCAAAGGGGAAAATACCCATGGAGAAGATTGAAAAATTCCTCCGCGCTGTGGGTCATAATGATGCTATGGTGGTTTTAAGCTTGAAAGAAGCTCCACAATAAATATCAATTTTGGACTTGGTCCTAACTTCCGAGAATCACCGGAAGGTCTTGTTAAAGGTTTTAGAAGAAGTCTATCTCCTGACATCAGTGGATACGGAAAAGTTTCTACATCTGGTAGATCACATTTTCAACAACAATGTGATATCCTTCACTAATGATGACATACCGCCCGAAGGGACCGATCATTGCAAGCCGTTGCACATTGCGGTCTTGTCCTCCGGATATATGGTAGCTGGAGTCTTAATAGATGGAGGTTCCTCACTGAATATCTGCCCACACGCTACCTTGGTGAAGATGAATATCAATCTCAACCGAATTCGGAGTAGCCATACTATCATCAAAGCTTTTGATGGGGCCCGCCGTAATTTGGTCGGAGTAATTGAGCTGCCAATCGAAATTGGTCCTCACATTCTGCGTATCATTCCATGTGCTCAAGATAGATTCGGGATACAACCTGCTCTTGGGACAACCATGGATTCATATGGCAGGGGCAGTGCCCTCCACTCTTCACCAACAATTAAAATACATTATCAACAACACCTGTCAGTCACGAACGCCGAACCGTAAATTCCTCAAAGACCAGATATGTCGTTCATCAATGCCAATGCAGGTATAGAACCAGTCAGTTTTCATGCTTTGGAAATAAGCAATACCCAATTCCATGCTATTGGAGCGCCATTACCCGAACCCAAGATTTTTGCCGAGGTAATGTCGGCTACTCAAGAAATGATGTCGTTGGGTCATAAGCCGGGACAAAGGTCGGGTAAAGTTTGCCAGGGTATCAAGTACCTAATTATTAACTGTGCAACCGGAACAAATAAAGGCTAGGCTATTCTGCCAGTTCTTGTCACAGGAATCCTCATAAACATCAGCAGATTCCTTCAGCTTCAACCATGTGGCGTTTATCTTCGCCTTCAAACTCTTAGTCCGCACAACCTCCTGTAAAGGTGCCAGACAAGGTAATGGCCATGTTATTTCCTAAGCCGGTACCGGTGAAGGAGAAAGAAATCTTTGTTCCAAATCCCGCAGTGGAAGAAGAGGAACGAAGGATAAAGCAAGACGTCATACGGATGATGTCCGGTATACGCATCATTGTTCATGATGAACATACCAACAGATACACCCCAGACTATGATTGCCCAGACGTAATGGCCATCATTCGAGATGTGGAGGATGATGACAATCCCTCCATCATCATGCGGTCCACCGGACTTTGCCCTCGCTAATTGGAGCAAAGATTCATTGCATTGTTCGTCGAGGGTATAGCGGGCGAAACTCTTTTCGCCTCAGATATAATAACCGCTTACTTTTTTGGTACATAATTAGCGTTTTATTTTGCCAGTATATGCTAACACTGTGTATGATCAACACATTTCATATATACTAAGTGAAAGCATATTTTGTTTCAGGACTCTGAGTTTAGATGTGCCTATACTTGCTGATACGGTGCCTCTTCTCCACAAGGATTGTACCTTTGATGTAGAGATGAATTCTGCCTTGATGGATATACTGGATGACATTGAGGTGCCTCCAGAAATTTAAGAATGGGTCAAAGACAAACCTAAACCCAATCTTGATCAAATCACTTCTTTCAATCTCTGAACCTTAGAAAGCCCTAAGTTAATCCAGATTTGTTCAGACCTTACCCCAAACCAACAGAATGACATGGTTAGGCTATTAACCCAATTCCAGGATGTGTTTGCATGGTCTCATGAAGACATGGTGGGTTTGTCCACTGACATTATCCTTCATCGCCTTCCCATTAAAGAGGGATTTAAGCTAGTCAAGCAAAAGCTACGGCGATTGAAACCTGAATGGAGTTTAAAGGTGAAAGAAGAAATTGTGAAACAATTTCAAGCTGGCATCATAATGGTGTCTACATATCCTGAGTGGATATCCAACATTGTACCCGTGCCTAAACCTGGAGGGAAGGTACGATTTTACGTGGATTACCGGGACTTGAATAAAGCTTGCTTAAAAGATAGCTTTCCCATGCCATTTATCCACATTCTAATTGACAATACTGCGCATTACGACATGTACTCCTTTGCTGATTGCTTTGCGGGGTATCATTAGATCATGGTTACCAAGGAGGATCATGAGAAAACTGCTTTCATCACGCCTTGGGGAACCTTTTGCTATAGACGGTTGTCATTCGGCCTCATCAATGCCGGAGCCACCTATCAACGAGCTATGATGGCTCTTTTCCATGACTTAATGCACAAAGAGATCGAGATCTACTTAGATGACATCATTGTCAAGTCCCGGAAGGAGGATGACCATATAGACCATCTCAGAAAGTTATTCAACAGGTTGCGTAAGTATAACTTGAAGTTGAATCCAGCCAAGTGTGCCTTTGGCGTTAAATCGGGCAAGTTGCTAGGATTTCTATTGAGCCACAAAGGGATTAAGCTGGATCCTGCCAAAATCCAAGCCATCACGGAAATGCCTATTCCTCAGACAGAGAAGGAAATACGGGGATTTTTGGGAAGAATCAACTTCATTAGCAGGTTTATCTCCCAACTCACAAAGAACTCCGTGAGCCAATCTTCAAGCTATTAAGGAAGAACTCCTCCATGAAATGGAATGATGAGTGTCAAAAGGCCTTCCTCATAATCAAGAAACAGCTAGTCAAAGCTCCCGTCTTGGTACCACCTAGGAATGATGTTCCCCTGTTTATGTACCTGTCCATAAGTGACAATGCCATGGGCTGCATGCTGGGACAGAAAGACGATAGAGGCCAAGAACGAGCTATCTATTACCTTAGCAAAAGGTTCAGCAGTAGTGTACACAAGTACACTGTAATCGAAAAGACGTGTTGTGCTTTAGCATGGGCTTCCATGAGGTTATAACATTACCTCCATGGTCACACAACCCATCTCATATCCCGCGTGGATCCTCTCAAGTACGTGTACAACAAACCTATGTTAAATTACCGGCTGTCCAGATGGCAGTTGATCCTTCAACAATTTGACATCGTATATGTGACTCAAAAGTCCATCGAAGGTCAAGGAATCGCTGATCAACTGGCCGCCGCACCTTCAGGGATTTAAACCCTTGAAACATATTTCCACGATGAAGGAGTAATGACAAGACAAAGAACACCATCAATGACGATACGCTAAATCATGGAAGATGTATTTTGATAGAGCTATTAATATGGAAGCTTCGAGCCGGAGCGCTTCTAGTGTCCGGTCAGGGAAGCAGATCCGTTGTCGCTCAAGTTACTGCTTTAGCGACACCAATAATACTACCGAGTATGAAAGGTCATCTCTACGGGGCTAAAAATTTTACGTTCAATGGGCATCGACGATTAACCGTCCTTGGTGATTCGTAGTCGGTAATCGACAATCCAATCAAATCTATCAAACCAAGGAACTACATTTACTGCCTTACCATCGGCAAGTTTTGAAGATGGCTTTGGAGTTTGAAAAAATCTCATTTCTACATGTTCCTCGTATTAGGAATGACTTTGCAGACACATTAGCAACTTTGGCCTCCTTGATTCGCATATCAGATAAGGAGCACTTGCCAAGTGTCACAATTTCCCTGCAAAAAGCCCCAGCCTATGGGAATTACGTTGGAGAAGTATCGGATAAGCTACCTCCCATCCAACATCCTTGGTATCAGCATATCAAGGAATATATGCGAGATGGATCTACACCCGCTGAGTCGAGCCCGACTAAGGAAAGGCGGATCCATCGACTTGCTATGAAATTCTACCTGAGTGGACATGCGCTCTACAAAAGAGATGCAGGACTAGGTCTCCTCAGATGTTTAAACAAAGAGCAAGCACAAAGGCTTACGGATGAAATCCATGGTGGAGTTTGTGGCCCCCTCCTTGTCAAGAAAGTCCTCTGGACAGGACATTATTGGCTATCTCTTAAGGCTGATTGCAATGACCACGTCAAGAGATGCTATCAGTGCCAGATTCATGGGAATGCTATACACGCCCCTCCACGGGAACTCCATAATATGAGTTCACCTTGGCCCTTCTCAATGTGGGAATGGACGTTATCGAGCCCATCGAGCCTAAATCCAGTAATGGTCACCAATTTATCTTCACCATGATCGACTACTTCACCAAGTGGGTAGAAGCAGCCTCCTTCCCTAGGGTTACTAAAGAAGACATCGTTGTTTTCATCAGAAACAATGTCGTTTGTCGATACGGACAACCAGAGGTGATTGTGTCAGATAATGCCAAAAACCTCAAAAACAAAATGGAGGAATTATGCAGTAAATTCCACATCAAACATCTCAACTCACCATCTATCGCTCAAGATGAATGGTGTCATTAAGCGGTTAACAAAAACATCAAGAAGATTATACAAAAGATGTTCGCTAACCACAAAGATTGGCCCGACCTATTGCCTCTGACTCTGTTAGCCTACAGAACTTCAATGTGTACTTCCATTGGGGCAACCCCCTACGCTTTAACCTATTGGATGGAAGCAGTGCTCCCCATAGAAGTTGAAATGGAATCCCTCAGAGTGTTGATAGACGCTCAGCTGGATGAAGACCAATGCGTACAAGACAGGTATAACCAATTGTCTCTAATAGACGAAAGGCGAACCGCGGCTATCTTCTATGGTCAGTTATATCAGCAAAGGATCGCCAGATCCTACAACAAAAAAGTCCAGCTACGGCAGTTTAAACAACATGACTTGGTTTTGAAGAAGATTCTTGACAACCAAGATCAGGCTAAAGGAAAATTTGCTCCTAACTGGGAAGGCCCGTTTATTGTTAAGGAAGTATTGACAGGAGGTGCTCTCAGATTGCAATAAATGGACGGCGATGAATTTCCACAACTCATCAACTCAGATGCCGTGAAATGGTACTATGTATGAAGTAATTCGCAAACACCCTGGTGTCGGACCATCAGATCACCAGTCATTCCGTTTCTTTAACCCTTTACCACCTACAACTTTCCTACACTTTGCCCCTTAAGGAAACAAACTTTTCAAAGCCAGCAGCCTGGCTTTCTCCTTTGCGTTCGTACAACTTAGGTCATCCCACCGTGGATTGAAACTCTTGCATTTGTAGTTTGACTACCCATACATGGGATCAAACTTCTCATACCTGCAGTTTATCCTCAACCTAGGATTAAACTTTCTCCTCCCCACACTCTGACCTGCACATGGGATTACGCTTTTCATCTCTCCCCGAGGGGCGAACTACGTCGACCTGATCTCCTCTTCAATAGGAGTACGTAGGCAACCATGTCACATCGCCCGGTCGTAATAAAGTAAAAATAACAAAAACATTTCTACCATCTTCTCCTCACAAAAACAACAAAAAACATTCCTACACCATTTCAGCCATATACAGCGTTAAACCTCGTACACCAGGTTCGAACTACGCAGACCTGATCTCCTCTTCAATAGGAGTACGTAGGCAACCATTCATGGTGCGGTCTCTCCCTTACCAAAACACAAACCCTTGTCAGTTGGTACTGGAATTATCCTTCGATCCCCTACATTTCATTCGGCTTCAGACCAAAGGGATGGAATTACCCGAACTCCTCCCAAATAAGAGATTCGACGACCATCTAAGCTGCGGTCATACCTTGAATAGCAACACCAATCCATAAGAGATGGAATTAACTAGGCTTCTCCTAAATAGATGTATTGGCGACCATCTGTGGTGTGGTCAATCTCAGAGAGGAAAGCCACACTCCTCTCCACATTTCCATCCATAAACTAGTCCCAAGACACCAAAGATGGTAGGGATACATACAGATCGATGATCCATTCTGAACTATCCAGAGACAACTCAATGTTCATCCACCCAGGAGGAATTCAGAATACATCAAGACCACAAGCCCTGAAGCAGCAGGCAAAATCAAGCAAATAGCAAGGCATATCTAAAAGGGAAGTGATCCAAAAATATATTTCCCTGTCATATATAATGCTATTTAATCTATACAATGTAAATTGTACATGACAAAATGGCTAAGCTAGTCCGTGCAGGAAAATACAAGCTCATCTATAAGTCAAGGTATACGCGAGCTAACAAGAAATATCCACACGAGCCAACATGGCGTCCCTCTCAGAATAAGGAGGCGAAGCTGTGGTCTCCTGTACGAGAATATCCACACGACCCAACAGATCTACAGCCATCTGCATGGTGACCATATGATCATCAATATATGCGCTCATCTCCGCGATCATGTCAGTGGTAAGGGACCTCATTACAATACTATCTGTGACAGCTACATCCTGGGCAGATATAGCACTATCCCGCTCAACTATCATTGCATCTCTGGCTGATATAGCCTCATCCCGCTCAACAACAGCGGCATCTCTGCGATCTAATGCCTCATCTCTCTCTAATAGGGTTGCGTCCCTCCCATCAAGGGCAGTCAACATCATAGATCGAGCATGATCTCTCTCAAAGGTCATCATATGAAGACTCTATTCTAAGTATTGTGCCGAGTGCTGAATCACAACAGTACTGGTACTAGGAGAATCCGGAAGAAATGCTGGTAACCCAGCAGCGGACTCCTCCTCAATGTAGGTAAAGATGTCCTCCATGGGCTCTACATCGTCTGACTCGCTATCCGGTACTAAAGATATCATTCATTGCGGTGACAAACCGCCTCCATCCACGCGAATACTCGCAAAACAACCTCGATGACCGACAAAAAGAAGCTATCTGACGTGGATCCCAATAAGCATACACACGGATCGGTCCTCTGGCACGAGATATCGAAAGTCGACGCCGACCTATCGCCTCGAAAGGATGGAAATCTCGAATCGGTCGAACTACGACATCACTGCCAGTGGGTGATAAGTAGTCACACCTCTCAAACCAGCCAGAGAGAGATAGTCCATGCCCGGAGTGTGAGTAATAAAGCTGTATGGTGAGCAAAGTCCCGAGCACGACAATATGCTGAATGGATCTCTGATATATGCCAAAAATGCGGACCAAGACAGAGCATCTATATACCCCTCCGGCTCGGTCCAGTTCGAGTTGTAAAGGAGTTCTTGCGGACTAGAAAGGTCAAATCGAGAATAAAGACGCCACGCGATTAAGCAAAATAGCATACAATCCTAGTCTTCTCAGATGAGACTTTGAATCTGTACATCACTCATTGGTAGTCACCTTAACACAAGGTATACCCTGCCAATGATCTCGGTTGTCACAAATCACATCCGGCAATACCTTGTACAGGTCTGATGCCGCCAACTCCGGGTCATTACCCTAAATGAGTCCCCGACGGAGGTTATAACGCGAGTCCCCGATGGGGGTTACAACGTATGTCCCCAGCAGGGGATTACAATGTACATTCAAGCCGTTGACACATATATCAACGAAGGTCAAGTAGCCTTGACGTTATCTCAGCCGATAGCGATTAAACCTATCAGAGCTCTAGAGCTATTTGAGGATTTCATATTCGATTGCTTATATTCCCCCAGCGGATCCCCGGCGGGGGTCACAACGTAATGCTCCGTTAATCTACACGACAGCGGAGGTCAAGCAACCTTGACAATCTACCCACAGAGTTTCAGCCGTTGAATCACAAGTCAGCGAAGGTCAAGCAGCCTTGACAGTATATCCCATGGGATTTTTCAGTCGGTGATTCACATGTCGATTAAGTACACATCTACGAAGATCAGGCATCCCTGACAGCATTTGTTGTTGGCAGTAAATCCAACAGAATATTGACATGTTCTGGCGATACTAACCAGAAAAAGTTAATGTTATCAAAGAGGATATATGATGGAATATGTTATACACATCCTCAAACAGAGCAAACTTTATCCCCACAGACCTCTTACACATAAGAGGTACATCTTCAGGATCAAGTCATCATTAAAGACACAAGAATTTGGTGATAACTCCAACATAACCATCCTAACAGATTCAGATTACACATCAAATCTGGTCAGCATTGCCAATCCCCAGTTGAAGCAACAGGGAGCCATCAATCATCCCCAGCGTGTTGGGCTACAACCCCGTACACGCGCATCATACATTTGCATCATGTTGCTATCCATAGTACCATGTTTGTCTTGTTGCGTTTCAAGTGTCTAGGATTCTTTATCCTACCCAATGCATCGCCATTCATGAGTATGATAAAGAGGGGCATCTCTAGACACTCTAAATTTTTCTGTACAACTGCCACTAACATTATAGGAGGACAGATTCGTCTTTTAAGAAGGAACCCTGAAAGACAATCCAAATCCATACCGGATACCACCGAAAGTTCAGCATCAACCCCGGATCGCAATCTAGGAGTAACAATTCCAACCTCGGAGATAACCCCGAGGCCTGCAGATACAATACCAGAACACACACCGGAGAAGACATCGTCTAGGAGACAACCCCGAGGTATGCAGTCTCAGTCCGAACCACAGGAATAGCCACCAACCTTGGTGATAACCCCAAGAAATGCAATTTCGGCGATAACCCCAGAATTGCTTGTTTCAAATGCAACCAGCTTCAATCTCGATGCTCACAGCGAGATACACTATACCAACCCGGCGATAACATCGGGAAGACAGGCACACCTCAAAGGTGACAATGAGGACCTTCAACAATTGCGGCAGTCCAATCTCAGTGAAGTCTGAGCAACGTCTGCTTTATCAGCCCAATCTGGCGATAACACTGGTGAGGGGCAACATCGTCATCTCGTCAACACAATGCTACATCACGTCTCTACGCAACGATGTCCCACAAGACTAACTATCCCGAGTGACTATTGTGCGCGATAACAGATGAAAGTTGAAGCTTGAAGACCGGAGGGTATCGTCCCATCTTCAATGACTTCGTACAAACCCTAATCCCATGCCATCGTACAACTCTCGACAACGACGGTCCAAAATAGGTCATGTATACCTCAAACGGATTCCCGAAATGCACTTCTAAAAGTTCGAGTGGACATTACAGTGCCCGAGTGCACGTACTTCGAGATGACCCAACCCGAAAACCTGGGCCCACCTGGGTTGCCTCTGGTACACCTGCGGCTAGATTGCCTATAAATAGAGGGCTTGGGCTACCCATTTTGCAAGAGAAAAAGGCGAGGAAGCCTTGCCCAATTTGCTCTGCACTCACCCCATGCAGTGTACTTTCCCCTTTTAAACACCTGTGAGCTTGTATATAGCCCTTTTATAACTAGAAAAGTCAGTGTTTACCCACTCTAAAGATATAGAAGTCTTCTTTAGCAGTCAGCTGTAAGCCTTCTCACACACTTTAGAGTCTTTCTCTTCATCTTTGCACACACCCTTCTACACATTGAGAATCGTGTTGCTTGCTTTTGCCCGGACTTTGGTCCGTGGTTTCATTTCAATCTGTATATATATATATATATATATATATATATATATATATATGTTTACATATATATTGACTAACATTATTGAGTTATGTCTCGATTGAGCCTAGACTTCGGTCTGGAGCGTTTATTTGCTTTAATATATATATATATATATATATATATATATATTAACTGTGTGTCGGATTTTGTTCGATGAGCCTAGACTTCGGTCTGGAGCGTTTATTCGTTTTTGTATATATATATATATATATTTATATATGAATTATGGTCGGACTTTGTTCGATGAGCCTGGATTTTACATCGGGTGCATTTACTCTACTTTTGAATATATATATACATTTATATATATTAATTATGTGTCGGAATCTGTTCGATGAGCCTGGATTTTACATCCGGTGCGTTTATTCGCTTATATATATATATATATATATGAACTGTGGTCGAACTCTATTCGATGAGCCTGGATTTTACATCCGGTGCGTTTATTGCTTATATATATATATATATATATATATATATTTCGTCCCACCTGGAGTTTACTACATGGTGGTTGATCGCTTTACGCTTTTCTTTACGTTTGCTTACACTCGAGTTTACTTCGTGGCAGTTGATCGCTTTGTACAGCTTTATTTACATTTTGTCCCGCCTGGAGTTTCCTTCGTGGCGGTTGACCGTATTTACAGCTTTATTTACGTTTCGTCTCGCCTGGAGTTTCCTCTGTGGCGGTTGATAGGTTTTACAACATTATTTACATTTCTGATCCCCCATGGAGGTGCTTCGTGGTTGGTGATCATGTCTGTATATATATATTTACAACTTTTATATATATACCTGCTTACTTCTTTCATATAAATTGCAGTATTCTGTGCGCCTATGAATCATGTGATCACAGATTCATCCCATTGAATCTAGATTCGGTTCCCGTGATGGACATTTTCAGCTATAAGCAGCTTGTAAATTATTCTGCGGTGTCTAAATTTCCTCAGATGGTTTCCATACCCACGAGGAAGTCGGCATTATTTTGTACATTATTTTAGTACGGATGCCTCGCATTCGTAAAATAAAATCAATCAAGCCGAACACTTAATAAAATGGGAGTGTAAAATGTCTCAATTACTATTGAGCATCAGGGTTTGAAAAATTCTTTTATAAAACATCATTGCTATATATCTTGCTAAAACTCGAATTTTACAAAAAATTCAAACCCGGTATATAGGTTCGAACGAGGCCTCGCACTACTTCCAAATAACAGCACATTGACCCACACGCACACATATTCAGATAACAGTTTCTTGAAAAGAGGCGGTCACCGTGGTAACACGGATGTTGGGGGGTGCCTAACACCTTCCCCCCGCATAACCAAGTCCTCGGACCCTAATGAATCTCGGTTTCACCTACCCGTATAGCAGTGTCACATCACTGGGTCAATGTGCAAACCTTTTCTCGGTTGTGTTGGTACAACCATTTAAAAAACCAACTGGCGACTCTTAACAGTCCATCGTCGACATTATACATGTCGGACCTTTTTCACTTGTTTTTTTCAAACAAATCTCACCTAAAATGAGAACACCAAAGAACAAGTAACGGAAAGGGACATCCAAAAATCCCAACGTCGACAGGAAAACAGTCCATCCCCAGCAGAGTAGAGATGATGTGACGTGGCATTGTGTTGACGAGATGACGTGACGTGACGTCTTGTAGGACATCATTGAGTAGAGACGTGACGTGGCATCGTGTTGACGAGATGACGATGTTGCCCCTCATTGGTGTTATCGCCGAATTGAGCTGATAAAGCAGACGTTGCTCAGACTTCGCTGAGATTGGACTGCCGCAATTGTTGAAGGTCCTCATTGTCACCTTTGAGGTGTGCCTATCTTCCCGATGTTATCGCCGAGTTGGTACAGTGTATCTCGCTCTGAGCACCAAGATTGAAGCTGGTTGCATTTGAAACAAGCATTTCCGGGGTTATCGCCAAAACTGCATTTCTTGGGGTTATCACCAAGGTTGGTGGCTATTCCCATGGTTGGGACTGAGACTGGATACCTCGGGTTTGTCTCTGAGATTAATCGGTCTTCTTCGGTGTATGTTCCGGTATTATATCTACAGGCCTCAGGGTTATCTCCGAGGTTGGAATTGTTACTCCCAGATTGCGATCCGGGGTTGATGCTGAACTTCCGGTGGTATCCAGTATGGATTTGGATTATCTTTCAGGTTTCCCTCTTAAAAGACGAATCTGTCCTCCTGCAATATTAGTGACAGTAGTATAGAAAATTTCAAGTGTCTACAGTTGCCCCTCTTTATCATACTCATGCATGGCGATGCATTGTGTAGGATAAAGAATCCCAGACACTTGAAACGCAACAAGACAAACATGGTACTATGGATAACAACATGATGCAAATGTATGATGCGTGTGTACGGGGTTGTAGCCCAACATGCTGGGGATGAATGATGGCTCCTTGTTGCTTCAACTGGGGATTGGCATTGCTAACCAGATTTGATGTGTAATTCGAATTTGTTAGGATGTTGATGTTGGAGTTATCACCAAATTCATGTGTCTTTGATGATGACTTGATCTTGAAGATGTACCTCTTATGTGTAAGAGATCTGTGGGGATAAAGCTTGATCTGTTTGAGGATGTGTATAACATATTCCATCATCTATCCTCTTTGATAACATTGACTTTTTCTGGTTAGTATCGCCAAAACATGTCAAGATTCTGTTGGATTTACTGCCAACAACAAATGCTGTCAGGGATGCCTGATCTTCGTTGACGTGTACTTCACCGAAATATGAATCAACGGCTGAAAAATCCTGTGGGATATACTGCAAGGCTGCTTGACCTTCGCTGACGTGTGAATCAACGACTGAAACTCTATGGGTAGATTGTCAAGCTTGCTTGACCCATGCTATCATGTAAATCAATGGAGCATTGCGTTGTGACCCCCGCCGGGGATCCGTTGGGGGAATATGAGCAATCGAGTATGAAATCCTCAAATAGCTCTAAAGCTCTGATAGGTTTAATCACTATCGGCTGAGATTACGTCAAGACTGCTTGACCTTCATTGATATGTGTGTCAACGGCTTGAATGTACATTGTAATCCCCTGCTGGGGACATACGTTGTAACCCTCGTCGGGGACTCATCAACGGACTCCTTTGCAACTCGAACTAGACCGAGCCGGAGGGGTGTATAGATGCTTTGTCTTGGTCCGCATTTTTGGCAGATATTAGAGATCCATTCAGCATATTGCCGTGCTCAGACGATGTAGAGCCCATGGAGGACATCGATACCTACATCGAGGAGGAGTCCGTTCTTTGGGTTGCTTGCATTTCTTCTTGATTCTCCTAGTACCAAAGATTGTTATGATTCAAAGACTTTCGGAACAATTACTTAGAGCAGATTCTTCATCTGACGACCTTTGAGATAGATCAGGCTCGATCTATGATGTTGACTGCCCTAGATGGGAGGGACGCAACCCTATTAGAGAGGGACGAGGCATTATATCGCAGAGATGCTGCTGTTGTTGAGCGGGATGAGGCCATATCAGCCAGAGATGCAGTGATAGTTGAGCGGAATAGTGCTATATCTGCCCGGGATGTAGCTGTCATAGATAGTACTGCAGTGAGGTCCCTTACCACTGGCATGATCGCGGAGATGAGCGCATATATTGATGATCATATGGTCACCATACAGATGGCTGCAGATCTTTTGGGTCGTGTGGATATTCTCGTACAAGAGACCACAGCTTCGCCTCCTTCTTCTGAGAGGGACACCATGTTGTGCTTGTTAGCTCACATATACCTCGACTTGTAGATGAGCTTGTATTTTCCTCGCATGCACTAAGCTTAGCCATTTTGTCATGTACAGTTTACATTGTATAGATTAAACAACATTATATATGGCAGGGAAATATATTTTTGGATCACTTCCCTTTTAGATATGCCTTGCTATTTGCTTGATATTTTGCCTGCTGGTTCAGGGCTTGTGGTCTTGATGTATTCTGAATTCCTCCTGTGTGGATGGACATTGAGTTGTCTCTGGATAGTTTAGAATGGATCATCGATCCGTATGTATCCCTACCATCTTTGGTGTCTTGGGACCGGTTTCTAGATGGAAATGTGGAGAGGAGTGTGGCTTTCCTCTCTCGAGATCGACCGCACTACGTATGGTCGCCAAGATTTCTATTTAGGTGAAGCCTAGTTAATTCCATCACTTATGGATTGGTCTTGCTCTTCAAGGTATGACCATGAGCTTAGATAGTCGTAGAATCTCCTATTTGGGAGGAGTTCGTAATTCCATCCCTTTGGTCTGAAGCCGAATGAAATGTAGGGGATCGAAGGATGATTCCAGTACCAACTGACAAGGGTTTGTGTTTTGGTAAGGGTGAGACCGCACCATGAATGGTTGCCTACGTACTCCTATTGAAGAGGAGGCGGGTCTCGTGGTTCGAACACGGTGTACGAGGTTCAATGTCAGATATATATTTTGAAATGGTGTAGGAATGTTTTTGTTGTTTTTGTGAGGAGAAGATGGTAGAAATGTTATTGTTGTTTTTGTTTTATTGCGACCAAGCCATGTGTTGCCTACATACTCCTATTGAAGCGGAGATCAGGTCGACGTAGTTCGCCCCTCAGGGTGAGATTAAAAGCGTAATCCCATGTGCAGGTCAGAGTGCGGGGAGGAGAAAGTTTAATCCTATGTTGAGGATAAACTACAGGTATGAGAAGTTTTATTCCATGTATGTGTAGCCAAATTGCAAACGCAAGAGGTTCAATCCGCGGTGGGATGACCTAAGTTGTAGGAATGCAAAAGAGAAAGCCAGGCTGCTGGCTTTGAAAAGTATGTTTCCACGAGAGGGCAAAAGTGTAGGAAAATTATAGGTGGTAAAGGGTTAAAGAATCGGAATGACCGGTGATCGATGGTCCGACACCGTGGTGTTCTGAATTACTTGAGACATATAGTCTTTGTTTCCACGGCGTTTGAGTTGATGAGTTGTGAAAATTCATAGCCGTCCATTTCATGCAATCTGAGAGCACCTCCTGTCAATACTTCTTTGACAATAAACGGGCCTTCCCAGTTAGGAGCGAATTTTCCTTTAGCTTTGATCTTGGTTGTCAAGAATCTTCTTCAAAACCAAGTAATGTTGTTTAAACCGCCGTAGCCGGGACTTTTTTATTGTAGGAACCAAGCATCGATCCTTTATATAATCGACCATAGAAGATAGCCGTTGTTCGCTTTTTAATCTATTAGTGACAATTGGTGATACCGCCTCTTGTACCCATTGGTCTTCATCCAACCGAGTCTGCCTATCAACACTCTAAGGGATTCCATTTCAAATTCTATGGGGAACACTTTGTTTCCATCCCATAGGTTAAAGCGTGAAATTTGCCCCAAAGGAAAGTACGCATTGAGGTTCTCAGAGGCTAATAGAGTCGAGGCAATAGGTTGGGCCAATCTTTGTGGTTGGCGGACATCATTTGCATAATCTTCTTGATGTTTTTGTTAGCCACTTCAATGGCACCATTCATCTTCGACGATAGATGATGAGTTGAGATGTTTGATGTGGAATTTATCGCATAATTCCTCCATCATTTTGTTATTGAGGTTTTTGGCATTGTCTGACACAATTACCTCTAGTTGTCCGTATCGACAAACGACATTATTTCTGATGAAAGCAACGATGACTTCTTTAGTAACCCTGGGGAAGGAGGCTGCTTCTACCCACTTGGTGAAGTAGTCGATCATGGTGAAGATAAATCGGTGACCATTACTGGCTTTAGGCTTGATGCGCCCGATAACGTCCATTCCCCACATTGAGAAGGGCCAAGGTGAACTCATATTATGGAGTTCCCGTGGAGGGGTGTGTATAGCATTCCCATGAATCTAACACTGATAGCATCTCCTGATGTGGTTATTGCAATCAGCCTTAATAAATAGCCAATAATGTCCTATCCTGAGGACTTTCTTGACAAGGAGGGGGCCACAGACTCCACCATGGATTTCATCCATAAGCCTTTGGGCTTACTCTTTGTCTAAACATCTAAGGAGACCTAGTCCTGCATCTCTTTTGTAGAGCGAATCTCCACTCAGGTAGAATTTTATAGCAAGTCGATGGATCCGCCTTTCCTCAGTCGGGCTCGCCTCATCGGGTGTAGATCCATCTCGCAGATATTCCTTGATATGCTGATACCAAGGATGTTGGATGGGAGGTAGCTCATCCGATACTTCTCCAACGTAATTCCCATAGGCTGGGGTTTTTTGCAGGGAAATTGTGACACTTGGCAAGTGCTCCTTATCTGATATGCGAATCAAGGAGGCCAAAGTTGCTAATGCGTCCGCAAAGTCATTCCTATTATGAGGAACATGTAGAAAGGAGATTTTTTCAAACTCCAAAGCCATCTTCAAAACCTGCCGATGGTAAGGCGAAGAAATGTAGTTCCTTGGTTTGATAGATTTCTGGGATTATTCGATTACCGACTCAAATCTCCAAGGACGCTTAATCATCCGATGCCCATTGAATCGGTAAAAGTATCATTTGAAATCGCATTTCTTGGGGTTATCACCAAGGTTTGTGGCTATTCCCATCGATGGGGCCGAGACCGGATACCTCGGGGTTGTCTCCAAGATTAATCGGTCTTCTCCGGTGTGTGTTCCAGATTGTATTCACAGAGCCTCGGGGTTATCTCCGAGGTTGGAATTATTACTCCCAGTTCATGATACGGGGTTGATCTTGAACTTTCTATGGTATCCTAGATGGATTTGGATTGTCTTTTCGTGGTTCCTCTTAAAAGACGAATCTGTCCTCCCCGCAATATTAGTAGCGATGTATAGAAAATTTCAAGTGTCTACAGTTGCCCCTCTTTATCATACTCATGCATGGCGATGCATTGTGTAGGATAAAGAATCCCAGACACTTGAAACGCAACAAGACAAACATGGTACTATGGATAACAACATGATGCAAATGTATGATGCGTGTGTATGCGGGTTGTAGCCCAACATCTTTGGGATGAATGATGGCTCCTTGTTGCTTCAACTGGGATTGGCATTGCTAACCGATTTGATGTGTAATTCAATTTGTTAGGATGTTGATGTTGGAGTTATCACCAAATTCATGTGTCTTTGATGATGACTTGATCTTGAAGATGTACCTCTTATGTGTAAGAGATCTGTGGGGATAAAGCTTGATCTGTTTGAGGATGTGTATAACATATTCCATCATCTATCCTCTTTGATAACATTGACTTTTTCTGGTTAGTATCGCCAAAACATGTTAAGATTCAGTTGGATTTACTGCCAACAACAAATCTTTGTCGAGGATGCGATCTTCGTTGACGTGTACTTCACCGAAATGTGAATCAACTAATTTGAAAAATCTCATGGGATATATTTGCGCAGGTCGCTTGACCTTCGCTGACGTGTGAATCAACGACTGAAACTCTATGGGTAGATTGTCAAGCTTGCTTGACCCATGCTATCATGTAAATCAATGGAGCATTGCGTTGTGACCCCCGCCGGGGATCCGTTGGGGGAATATGAGCAATCGAGTATGAAATCCTCAAATAGCTCTAAAGCTCTGATAGGTTTAATCACTATCGGCTGAGATTACGTCAAGACTGCTTGACCTTCATTGATATGTGTGTCAACGGCTTGAATGTACATTGTAATCCCCTGCTGGGGACATACGTTGTAACCCTCGTCGGGGACTCATCAACGGACTCCTTTGCAACTCGAACTAGACCGAGCCGGAGGGGTGTATAGATGCTTTGTCTTGGTCCGCATTTTTGGCAGATATTAGAGATCCATTCAAATATTGCCGCGTTTTCGGGGCGATGTAGAGAGCCCATGGAGGACATCGATACCAACATCGAGGAGGAGTCCGTTCTTTGGGTTCTTTGGCATTTCTTCTTCGGATTCTCCTAGTACCAAAGATTGTTATGATTCAAAGACTTTCGGGCAGATTTAGAGCGATTCTTCATCTGACGACCTTTGAGATAGATCAGGCTCGATCTATGATGTTGACTGCCCTAGATGGGAGGGACGCAACCCTATTAGAGAGGGACGAGGCATTATATCGCAGAGATCTTCTTGTTGTTGGCGGGATGAGGCCATATCAGCCAGAGATGCAGTGATAGTTGAGCGGAATAGTGCTCTATCTGCCCGGGATGTAGCTGTCATATTACTGCAGTGAGGTCCCTTACCACTGGCATGATCGCGGAGATGAGCGCATATATTGATGATCATATGGTCACCATACAGATGGCTGCAGATCTTTTGGGTCGTGTGGATATTCTCGTACAAGAGACCACAGCTTCGCCTCCTTCTTCTGAGAGGGACACCATGTTGTGCTTGTTAGCTCACATATACCCTGACTTGTAGATGAGCTTGTATTTTCCTGCACAGACTAGCTTAGCCATTTTGTCATGTACAGTTTACATTGTATAGATTAAACAGCATTATATATGGCAGGGAAATATATTTTTGGATCACTTCCCTTTTAGATATGCCTTGCTATTTGCTTGATATTTTGCCTGCTGGTTCAGGGCTTGTGGTCTTGATGTATTCTGAATTCCTCCTAGGTGGATGGACATTGAGTTGTCTCTGGATAGTTTAGAATGGATCATCGATCCGTATGTATCCCTACCATCTTTGGTGTCTTGGGACTGGTTTCTAGATGGAAATGTGGAGAGGAGTGTGGCTTTCCTCTCTGAGATTGACCGCACCACAGATGGTCGCCAGTACTTCTATTTAGGTGAAGCCTAGTTAATTCCATCACTTATGGATTGGTCTTGCTCTTCAAGGTATGACCGCAGCTTAGATAGTCGCCGAATCTCCTATTTGGGAGGAGTTCAGGTAATTCCATCCCTTTGGTCTGAAGCCGAATGAAATGTAGGGGATCGAAGGATGATTCCAGTACCAACTGACAAGGGTTTGTGTTTTGGTAAGGGTGAGACCGCACCATGAATGGTTGCCTACGTACTCCTATTGAAGAGGAGACCGGGTCTGCGTAGTTCGAACCTGGTGTACGAGGTTCAATGCTGTATATGGCTGAAATGGTGTAGGAATGTTTTTGTTGTTTTTGTGAGGAGAAGATGGTAGAAATGTTATTGTTGTTTTTGTTTTATTGCGACCAAGCCATGTGTTGCCTACATACTCCTATTGAAGCGGAGATCAGGTCGACGTAGTTCGCCCCTCAGGGTGAGATTAAAAGCGTAATCCCATGTGCAGGTCAGAGTGCGGGGAGGAGAAAGTTTAATCCTATGTTGAGGATAAACTACAGGTATGAGAAGTTTTATTCCATGTATGTGTAGCCAAATTGCAAACGCAAGAGGTTCAATCCGCGGTGGGATGACCTAAGTTGTAGGAATGTAAAGAAAAGCCAGTCACGGCTTTGAAAAGTATGTTTCCACGAGGGCAAAGTGTAGGAAAATTATAGGTGGTAAAGGGTTAAAGAATCTGGAATGACCGGTGATCTCGATGGTCCGACACCGTGGTGTTTGAATTAATTACTTACATAGTAATCGCTTTCACCAGCGTTTGAGTTGATGAGTTGTGAAAATTCATAGCCGTCCATTTCATGCAATCTGAGAGCACCTCCTGTCAATACTTCTTTGACAATAAACGGGCCTTCCCAGTTAGGAGCGAATTTTCCTTTAGCCTGATCTTGGTTGTCAAGAATCTTCTTCAAAACCAAGTAATGTTGTTTAAACTGCCGTAGCCGGACTTTTTTATTGTAGGAACTGGCGATCCTTTGCTGATATAACTGACCATAGAAGATAGCCGTTGTTCGCCTTTTGTCTATTAGTGACAATTGGTGATACCTGTCTTGTACCCATTGGTCTTCATCCAACCGAAAGCGTCTATCAACACTCTAAGGATTCCATTTCAAATTCTATAGGGAACACTGCTTCCATCCCATAGGTTAAGCGCGTGAGGCGCCCCAAAGAAAGTACGCATTGAGGTTCTGTAGGCTAATAGAGTCAGAGGCAATAGGTTGGGCCAATCTTTGTGGTTGGCGGACATCATTTGCATAATCTTCTTGATGTTTTTGTTAGCCACTTCAATGGACCATTCATCTTCGATTTATAGATGACAGAGTTGAGATGTTTGATGTGGAATTTATTGCATAATTCCTCCATCATTTTGTTATTGAGGTTTTGGCATTGTCGACACAATTACCTCTAGTTGTCCGTGTCGACAAAACGACATTATTTCGATGAAAGCAACGATGACTTCTTTAGTAACCACGGGAAGGAGGTCGCTTCTACCCACTTGGTGAAGTAGTCGATCATGGTGAAGATAAATCGGTGACCATTACCGGCTTTAGGCTTGATGCTACCGATAACGCCCATTCCCCACATTGAGAAGGGCCAAGGTGAACTCATATTATGGAGTTCCCGTGGAGGGTGTGTATAGCATTCCCGTATGAATCTAACACCGATAGCATCTCCTGATGTGGTTATTGCAATCACCTTAATAAATAGCCAATAATGTCCTATCCTCGAGGACTTTCTTGACAAGGAGGGGCCATGAGACTCCACCATGGATTTCATCCATAAGCCTTTGGGCTTACTCTTTGTCTAAACATCTAAGGAGACCTAGTCCTGCATCTCTTTTGTAGAGCGAATCTCCACTCAGGTAGAATTTTATAGCAAGTCGATGGATCCGCCTTTCCTCGGTCCGGGCTCGCCCTTTCGCCGGGTGTAGATCCATCTCGAGATATTCCTTGATATGCTGATACCAAGGATGTTGGATGGGAGGTAGCTCATCCGATACTTCTCCAACGTAATTCCCATAGGCTGGGGTTTTTTGCAGGGAAATTGTGACACTTGGCAAGTGCTCCTTATCTGATATGCGAATCAAGGAGGCCAAAGTTGCTAATGCGTCCGCAAAGTCATTCCTATTATGAGGAACATGTAGAAAGGAGATTTTTTCAAATCCAAAGCCATCTTCAAAACCCTGTCGATGGTAAGGCAGAGAAATGTAGTTCCTTGGTTTGATAGATTTCGGTGGATTGTCTGATTACCAGCTCTGAATCTCCAAGGACAGTTAATCATCTGATGCCCATTGAATCGGTAAGTATCGCTGAAACTGCATTTCTTGGGGTTATCACCAAGGTTTGTGGCTATTCCCATCGATGGGACTGAGACTGGATACCTCGGGGTTGTCTCCAAGATTAATCGGTCTTCTCCTGTGTGTGTTCGATTATTGATCTCACAGTGCCTCGGGGTTATCTCCGAGGTTGGAATTGTTACTCCCAGATTGCGATACGGGGTTGATACTGAACTTTCGGTGGTATCCGGTATGGATTTGGATTGTCTTTCAGGGTTCCCTCTTAAAAGACGAATCTGTCCTCCTGCAATATTAGTGACAGTAGTATAGAAAATTTCAAGTGTTCATATTGCCCTCTTTATCATACTCATGCATGGCGATGCATTGTGTAGGATAAAGAATCCCAGACACTTGAAACGCAACAAGACAAACATGGTACTATGGATAACAACATGATGCAAATGTATGATGCGTGTGTACGGGGTTGTAGCCCAACATGCTGGGGATGAATGATGGCTCCTTGTTGCTTCAACTGGGGATTGGCATTGCTAACCAGATTTGATGTGTAATTCGAATTTGTTAGGATGTTGATGTTGGAGTTATCACCAAATTCATGTGTCTTTGATGATGACTTGATCTTGAAGATGTACCTCTTATGTGTAAGAGATCTGTGGGGATAAAGCTTGATCTGTTTGAGGATGTGTATAACATATTCCATCATCTATCCTCTTTGATAACATTGACTTTTTCTGGTTAGTATCGCCAAAACATGTTAAGATTCATTGGATTTCTTCGCCAACAACAAATCTTTGTCGGGATGCTCGATCTTCGTTGACGTGTACTTCAATCGAAATGTGAATCAACTACCGAAAAATCCTGGGATATTTTTGCAAGGTCGCTTGACCTTCACGACGTGTGAATCAACGATCAAACTCTATGGGTAGATTGTCGAAGCTTGCTTGACCCATGCTATCATGTAAATCAATGGAGCATTATATTGTGACTTCACCGGGGATCCGTTGGGGGAATATGAGCAATCGAGTATGAAATCCTCAAATAGCTCTAAAGCTCTGATAGGTTTAATCACTATCGGCTGAGATTACGTCAAGACTGCTTGACCTTCATTGATATGTGTGTCAACGGCTTGAATGTACATTGTAATCCCCTGCTGGGGACATACGTTGTAACCCTCGTCGGGGACTCATCAACGGACTCCTTTGCAACTCGAACTAGACCGAGCCGGAGGGGTGTATAGATGCTTTGTCTTGGTCCGCATTTTTGGCAGATATTAGAGATCCATTCAGCATATTGCCGTGCTCAGACGATGTAGAGCCCATGGAGGACATCGATACCAACATCGAGGAGGAGTCCGTTGCTGGGTTGCCGGCATTTCTTTTGGATTCTCCTAGTACCAGTATTGTTATGATTCAGCACTCGGAACAGTACTTAGAGCAGATTCTTCATCTGACGACCTTTGAGATAGATCAGGCTCGATCTATGATGTTGACTGCCCTAGATGGGAGGGACGCAACCCTATTAGAGAGGGACGAGGCATTATATCGCAGAGATGCTGCTGTTGTTGAGCGGGATGAGGCCATATCAGCCAGAGATGCAGTGATAGTTGAGCGGAATAGTGCTCTATCTGCCCGGATGTAGTCATCGTAGATAATCTTCGCAGTTGAGGTCCCTTACCACCGGCATGATCGCGAGATGAGCGCATATATTGATGATCATATGGTCACCATACAGATGGCTGCAGATCTTTTGGGTCGTGTGGATATTCTCGTACAGGAGACCACAGCTTCGCCTCCTTCTTCTGAGAGGGACACCATGTTGTGCTTGTTAGCTCACATATACCCTGACTTGTAGATGAGCTTGTATTTTCCTGCACAGACTAGCTTAGCCATTTTGTCATGTACAGTTTACATTGTATAGATTAAATGAAGATTATATATGGCAGGGAAATATATTTTTGGATCACTTCCTTTTAGATATGCCTTGCTATTTGCTTGATATTTTGCCTGCTGGTTCAGGGCTTGTGGTCTTGATGTATTCTGAATTCCTCCTAGGTGGATGGACATTGAGTTGTCTCTGGATAGTTTAGAATGGATCATCGATCCGTATGTATCCCTACCATCTTTGGTGTCTTGGGACTGGTTTCTAGATGGAAATGTGGAGAGGAGTGTGGCTTTCCTCTCTGAGATTGACCGCACCACAGATGGTCGCCAGTACTTCTATTTAGGTGAAGCCTAGTTAATTCCATCACTTATGGATTGGTCTTGCTCTTCAAGGTATGACCAGCACTTAGATAGTCGCCGAATCTCCTATTTGGGAGGAGTTCGTAATTCCATCCCTTTGTCCGGCCGCCGAATGAAATGTAGGGGATCGAAGGATGATTCCAGTACCAACTGACAAGGGTTTGTGTTTTGGTAAGGGTGAGACCGCACCATGAATGGTTGCCTACGTACTCCTATTGAAGAGGAGACCGGGTCTGCGTAGTTCGAACCTGGTGTACGAGGTTCAATGCTGTATATGGCTGAAATGGTGTAGGAATGTTTTTGTTGTTTTTGTGAGGAGAAGATGGTAGAAATGTTATTGTTGTTTTTGTTTTATTGCGACCAAGCCATGTGTTGCCTACATACTCCTATTGAAGCGGAGATCAGGTCGACGTAGTTCGCCCCTCAGGGTGAGATTAAAAGCGTAATCCCATGTGCAGGTCAGAGTGCGGGGAGGAGAAAGTTTAATCCTATGTTGAGGATAAACTACAGGTATGAGAAGTTTTATTCCATGTATGTGTAGCCAAATTGCAAACGCAAGAGGTTCAATCCGCGGTGGGATGACCTAAGTTGTAGGAATGCAAAAGAGAAAGCCAGGCTGCTGGCTTTGAAAAGTATGTTTCCCTGAGGGGCAAAGTGTAGGAAAATTATAGGTGGTAAAGGGTTAAAGAATCGGAATGACTGGTGATCTGATGGTCCGACACCAGGGTGTTTGCGAATTACTTCAGACATAGTACTGTTTCACGGCGTTTGAGTTGATGAGTTGTGAAAATTCATAGCCGTCCATTTCATGCAATCTGAGAGCACCTCCTGTCAATACTTCTTTGACAATAAACGGGCCTTCCCAGTTAGGAGCGAATTTTCCTTTAGCCTGATCTTGGTTGTCAAGAATCTTCTTCAAAACCAAGTAATGTTGTTTAAACTGCCGTAGCCGGACTTTTTTATTGTAGGAACTGGCGATCCTTTGCTGATATAACTGACCATAGAAGATAGCCGTTGTTCGCCTTTTGTCTATTAGTGACAATTGGTGATACCTGTCTTGTACCCATTGGTCTTCATCCAACTGAGCGTCTATCAACACTCTAAGGGATTCCATTTCAAATTCTATGGGGAACACTGTTTCCATCCCATAGGTTAAAGCGTAGGGGGCTGCCCCAGTGGAAGTACGCATTGAGGTTCTGTAGGCTAATAGAGTCAGAGGCAATAGGTTGGGCCAATCTTTGTGGTTGGCGGACATCATTTGCATAATCTTCTTGATGTTTTTGTTAGCCACTTCAACAGCACCATTCATCTTCAGACGATAGATGACAGAGTTGAGATGTTTGATGTGGAATTTACTGCATAATTCCTCCATCATTTTGTTATTGAGGTTTTTGGCATTGTCTGACACAATTACCTCTAGTTGTCCGTATCGACAAACGACATTATTTCTGATGAAATCAACGATGACTTCTTTAGTAACCCTGGGGAAGGAGGCTGCTTCTACCCACTTGGTGAAGTAGTCGATCATGGTGAAGATAAATCGGTGACCATTACTGGCTTTAGGCTTGATGCGCCCGATAACGTCCATTCCCCACATTGAGAAGGGCCAAGGTGAACTCATATTATGGAGTTCCCGTGGAGGGTGTGTATAGCATTCCCATGAATCTAACACCGATAGCATCTCCCGATGTGGTTATTGCAATCGACTTTAATAAATAGCCAATAATGTCCTATCCTGAGGACTTTCTTGACAAGGAGGGGGCCACAGACTCCACCATGGATTTCATCCATAAGCCTTTGGGCTTACTCTTTGTCTAAACATCTAAGGAGACCTAGTCCTGCATCTCTTTTGTAGAGCGAATCTCCACTCAGGTAGAATTTTATAGTAAGTCGATGGATCCGCCTTTCCTCAGTCGGGCTCGCCTCATCGGGTGTAGATCCATCTCGCAGATATTCCTTGATATGCTGATACCAAGGATGTTGGATGGGAGGTAGCTCATCCGATACTTCTCCAACGTAATTCCCATAGGCTGGGGTTTTTTGCAGGGAAATTGTGACACTTGGCAAGTGCTCCTTATCTGATATGCGAATCAAGGAGGCCAAAGTTGCTAATGCGTCCGCAAAGTCATTCCTATTATGAGGAACATGTAGAAAGGAGATTTTTTCAAACTCCAAAGCCATCTTCAAAACCTGTCGATGGTAAGGCAGCAAATGTAGTTCCTTGGTTTGATAGATTTCGGTGGATTGTCTGATTACCAGCTCTGAATCTCCAAGGACAGTTAATCATCTGATGCCCATTGAATCGGTAAGTATCGCTGAAACTGCATTTCTTGGGGTTATCACCAAGGTTTGTGGCTATTCCCATCGATGGGACTGAGACTGGATACCTCGGGGTTGTCTCCAAGATTAATCGGTCTTCTCCGGTGTGTGTTCCGGTATTGTATCTACAGGCCTCGGGGTTATCTCCGAGGTTGGAATTGTTACTCCCAGATTGCGATACGGGGTTGATACTGAACTTTCGGTGGTATCCGGTATGGATTTGGATTGTCTTTCAGGGTTCCCTCTTAAAAGATGAATCTGTCCTCCTGCAATGTTATGACAGTAGTACAAAAATTTTTGAGTGTCTATAGATGCCCCTCTTTATCATACTCATGAATGGCGATGCATTGGGTAGGATAAAGAATCCTAGACACTTGAAACGCAACAAGACAAACATGGTACTATGGATAACCACATGATGCAAATGTATGATGTGTGTGTACGGGGTTGTAGCCCAACATGCTGGGGATGAATGATGGCTCCTTGTTGCTTCAACTGGGGATTGGCATTGCTAACCAGATTTGATGTGTAATTCGAATTTGTTAGGATGTTGATGTTGGAGTTATCACCAAATTCATGTGTCTTTGATGATGACTTGATCTTGAAGATGTACCTCTTATGTGTAAGAGATCTGTGGGGATAAAGCTTGATCTGTTTGAGGATGTGTATAACATATTCCATCATCTATCCTCTTTGATAACATTGACTTTTTCTAGTTAGTATCGCCAGAACATGTCAAGATTCTATTGGATTTACTACCAACAGCAAATGCTGTCAGGGATGCCTGATCTTCGTTGACGTGTACTTCACCGACATGTGAATCAACGGCTGAAAAATCCTGTGGGATATACTATCATGGCTGGTTGACCTTCACTGACGTGTGAATTAATGGCTGAAACTCTATGGGTAGATTGTCAAGGTTGCTTGACCTCCGCTGTTGTGTAGATCAATGGAGCATTGCGTTCTGACCCCCGTCGGGGATCCGCTAGGGGAATTTGAGCAATAAAGTATGAAATCCTTAAATAGCTCTAGAGCTCTTATAGGTTTAATCACTATCGGCTGAGATAACGTCAAGGCTGCTTGACCTTCATTGATATGTGTGTCAATGACTTGAATGTACGTTGTAATCCTATGTTGGGGACATACGTTGTAACCCCCATCGGGGACTCACGTTGTAACCCCCATCGGGGACTCATTTAGGGTAACGACCCGGAGTTGGCGGTATCAAACCTGTACAAGGTATTGTCGGATGTGATTTGTGACAACCGAGATCATTGGCAGGGTATACCTTGTGTTCAGGTGACTACCAATGAGTGATGTATAGATTCAAATTCTCATCTAAGAAGACCAGGATTGTATGCTGTTTTGCTCAATCGCGTGGCGTCTTTATTCTCGATTTTACCTTTCTAGTCCGTAAGAACTCCTTTGCAACTCGAACTGGACTGAGCCGAAGGGGTGGGACCCACATAGGGGTGTTGCAGGTGCACCTGCTGCAGCCGTAGGTGGGCCTGCGGCCAATCGCGGATGATAAATCCTAGCAGGTTGGTCTCACAAGTCACTTTCAACTTGTCGCGCGAAGGAAAATCATAAATTTAACTTACATTCTAAACCTTATTTTAAAAGTTCATCATGTAACTCAAAGTTTTATACAAAACTTATTCCATTAATGAAACATTGATTCGTATTCATCAATTCAAAGTACTTTACATAACATAACACATACTGCTATCCCTTTGTGACCAAAAAAGTCAGGAATTACTGTAATAACTTATACAAAAGTTTGAGAATATTTCATTACACCCGTACATTATCAAACATACATAATCAACTACTAATCCTACTAATTTCCTAAGTCACGATCTTTCCTCTTTCTTTTCCCTTTCTTGCTCGGAGCTGCACACCATTTGTTGCTTCCGGCTCCCATTTGATCAAATTGGATTTTAAGCTTATCTTGTTCTGCCATAGTTTCTATTAACGCCTTTCGCAATTGGTTATTTAGTAGCTTTTCTATTTCCCACAGCTTTTCTAGAGAAGAAACCTTGTTCTTCAGATTCTGTACTTTCGTTGATGCTTGATCAGCTCCAACTTTAGTGTCTGAATCACTATCTGTCAGTTCCACCATTTTCGGATCTGGTACTACGTTTTCCAATACCACCACCTCATCAAGGTTGTCTGCACTATGAGCCTCTATTTCAACTTTTGGCTTTGATATCAGCTCCTTCTTTACGATCAGAGAGTATCCTAATTCTTTTCCACCTGACATCTACACACAACTTATCTTGATTAGTAAATAGTATATACACACAGCAAACAATAGTTTTATAAGAGTTATCTTTTATTTTGTTTATCGATGAATTTATTCAATTCATCTTCTTTTAAACTCTATATGAGTTATTTGTATTTTCAACGTTTCCCCCTGTCCCAAGGTTATAGCCTAAGGTCGATCCCACCTAAGGTTTCTAACCCTAAAGCTTTGATACCAACCTATGACACCCCTAAATTCGGGTACTTGAAACCCGAACTCGGTGCTTCACGATACCATTTCTATAAGCTGAATAATACTAATAATAATAACAATAATATAAAATTCGAACTTAATTTACATATGCATCAAAGTTTACTCCCAGGTACGAGACCTTTAAACATTCATTACATCATAGATAATAAGTTTCATTGTCTTAATAAACTTTAACTATTACACATAATATTATAAATCTCATTCAAACAAATTTTCCTTTCCCTTGTTCTTTTTGACTCTTACGGTTGATCATACTTAACTGAAAACATTTTAATTTAAAGCAAGAATGAGCGTTGGATTTCCCAACAAGTAATAACAACAATATATATTAGCTGAAAGAATTAAATGTTTTCTTTGAAAGACACTTCTACAACGAATCAACAGTTGTGAAGTAAGCTGAACCAATAATAACAACATATCATTTCAATATGAAATTTTTGAAACTACGTGCGGACTATATCCGGAGATCGATCCAACATACTATGAACATTGTTTTCTATTTTCGAAAAGGTTAAACAGAAATTCATCGGTAAACCGTCATAACTTATAGGCACGGGGGGTGATCAGGCTGTTATGTCCTGTATTGATCAATACTACATACAAGAACGATATTATCGTTCACTCTATCCACCTTAGGTGCACAAAAGTTTTTCCATATTCGGGATGTTCATACTTAGTCAGGAATCCGAACCAAAACAATCTGGTTGGATACAATAACGTTCTATCTTGTTCAACAATATTTTTATGTCTAGTTGAATCAAATGCCGGTCAACACACTTTGACCTTAAATAACTTTTAATCTACAACAGATATGAACCTGATTCAAGTTCCGGATTCAAGATCTTACATCATACTACAAGATCCAACACTTAAAACACAAAACTCAAACACCTACAGAGATATACAAGGCCTGACGACTGTCAGAAATAAAAAAAAAATGTTTTCCAAATTTTTTAATACATCAAATCCGAGCCTCTAGATGTTATGGATGTAACATCTAGCAATCCAGATCATCATTATATACTACATACTACATGTTTAACACAAAAAACTAACATCTAACACTTTGATCAAGGTCAGATTTCTTCTAGGGTTCTTACCTCTTTGTGAACAAAATCTGATTTCTATGCTTCTGATTTGTTAAGTGTGATCGTGGGGCTTGATTGGGGACTGATCTAGCAAGTAAATTTTGTGGGTTTTAGAGAGAGGAGTTCTAAGATGAAGTTGTGAATAATTGTGCACTTTCTCTCTCTTGAATTATATATAATTCATGTATGCTATGTATGGCATGGATGATCATGTGATGTGCCATAGCTTGTAGGCTCATAGGTAGGTCTAGGGTAGGGTGGCTACAAGATTGGATAAGATTTGCTAGCAATAATTCAACTAATGGGACAAAAGGGTATTTTGGTAATTATTTTAAATTTTAAGGGTATTCTTGTCCAATGCTATTGAATCTAGGGTTTAATCACTAGATTTTACATCTTAAAGTTTCCCAAATAATTTCTAGGATTTGGACAATTGAAAATTAAAGTGATTTTTTTTTAATTTAAAACATACTAATTAATTAGGGTTTTTAAATTAGGGTTCCTTAATACCATTAGGGTTCCCAAATTAACAATTAGGGTTTCCTAATTATCATTATAATTCACAAAAATAATAATTAGGGTTTCTAAAATTTGCAATTAGGGTTTTCAAAAAAATAATTAGGGTTTCTCCTAATTACACAAATTATATAATACACAGTAAAATTCATATAACACAATTACTGCTTAGTCTTAAACTCATAACTGAGTTTAACAATTAAGGTTTAATAATACGACATGAGGGTTATGACCTAATTTACCATATTTAGCCCACCATTATCAGACTACAGATATACAGTACATATTTATAACACTAAAAATCAAAAATATAATTAATATTATATTATCTTTCTCATCCCTTGATCAATACTCAAATTTAGGGTTTGGATTCAATATCTGATTTATTTTCCATATCTAACATTATTAATTAAGTTAAAATAATTAACTTAATAATCTGAGCTAAAATTCATATAGTAAAATAGTGATTTTAATAATTCTAATAATCATTTCATATATTATCTAAATAATATAAAAGTCACATTTTCATAGAAAATAAATAATAAAGACATTTCTACTATAAAATTAATTATTATAAGTATATACTTTATAATGATCAATAAATTCTAAAATAAAATTATTTGAAATTATTCATGTAATAAAGAAATTTTATTTATTACATATATACATACACAATACTTGTTAAATATTCCCATCTTTAAAATTAAAAAAATTCATATGCAAAATTTCTTATTTATTTACATAGGAAATATCGGGTTATTACATTCACCCTCCCTTATAAGGATTCCGTCCCTAATCACCAGTTAGAAAACTCATACGTACATACAGGGGTACATACATACACAATCATTGCAAGTAGATCTCGATCATATTTGATCCAACTGATCTTTAACTATTTATATAAAGCTTATCTTTTTGATTAAACGAAAATTTGATTTCTAAAAGAACTCAAATTCCTCCCTCAAAATTTATTTATAAAATAATTTGCTATATAAAGGAAAATCATATATAAACACGAAAATAAAAGTTATTCGAATAATTCCTGGAGTTTCATTCCCAGCTGCCACAGTATCCTGGACCGTCATATTGAAGACTCGTGCGGTTGGTTTGTTGGTTGAAGTCGGTCCTGTGATTGCCATAGTCCCGCTTCCTTTTCCCGTGGTTACACTCCCTGCCTCCATTTTCCTCTTTGGACAATCCCTCACTTTATGTTCCATCGACTCACAAAGAAAACACCCACTGTTCATCCTTGGGTTGGGGCAGTTGGGAGAGATATGGCCCTCCTGCCCGCACTTGTAACATACAAACTTACCTTCGAGACACTCACCAGAGTGATTCTTCCGTAATTTTACACTACACACCTGCTTTCTTCACACCTTCTTGCTTCACCCAACATTCCCAAAATAATTCCCTTTCTTTTCTCACCCCTATTCCCACTATTAGTTTCCACCTTCACAACTCCTACAGCCTTGCTTTTGTTCCTCTTCTCCTTGTTGTAGAGGCTTATGGCCTCACTCCCCTCCTCAGCTATGATAGCCTTTTCCATGAGTGCTGCAAAAATATTGATTTTAATGAAACACTTCCACCTTGTTGTAGAGCTAGGGTTTTAATCCTAGCTTGAACCTTCTTGCCTTCCTAACCTCCGTATCAACTTGATGCAGAGCAAACCTAGCTAACTCATTAAACTTTGCGGCATACTCCGCAATAGTCATGTTCTCTTGCTTTAACTCCAGAAATTTTACCTCCATCCTAGCCTGCATGCTAGCTGAGAGGTAGTTTTCAAAAAACAAAGTCTTAAACCTAGCCCAAGTAACTACTCCCTCTCCTGCCTTTGCTTGATTTTCTTCCCACCAAAAGTTCGCCTCCCCTTTCATCATATGGGTGGCAAAAGAGGACTTTTGCCCGTCATCTACCCTAGCAACTACGAACACCTTTTCTATCTCGTTAACCCATGTCTGGGCTTCTATAGGGTCAGCTGTTCCCCTGAATTCTGGGGGTCCTACTGCCTTGAAGTCTTTGAAGTTTGCCTAGCGATTGTCTGGTCGGTTCTCTGCAGCTGGTATTCCCTGATGCATAGCCTAAGCTACCATGTTCGCAAAGTTTTGCATTGGGTCTTGCGGTTGTCCCTCAGTGTTGTTGACAGATTCTTCTGCCCTTGTATTTTGTGTTTGACGTCTTGGCAGCATTATCTGATTACATAAAATCATAAATTTAACTTACATTCTAAACCTTATTTTATAAGTTCATCATGTAACACAAAGTTTTATACAAAACTTATTCCATTAATGAAACATTGATTCATATTCATCAATTCAAAGTACTTTACATAACATAACACATACTGCTATCCCTTTGTGACCACAAAAGTCAGGAATTACTGTAATAACATATACAAAAGTTTGAGAATATTTCATTACACCCGTACATTATCAAACATACATAATCAACTACTAATCCTACTAATTTCCTAAGTCACGGTCTTTCCTCTTTCTTTTCCCTTTCTTGCTCGGAGCTGCACACCATTTGTTGCTTCTGGCTCCCATTTGATCAATTTGGATTTTAAGCTTATCTTGTTCTTCCATAGTTTCTATTAACGCCTTTCGCAATTGGTTATTTAGTAGCTTTTCTATTTTCCACAGCTTTTCTAGAGAAGAAACCTTATTCTTCAGATTCTGTACTTTCGTTGATGCTTGATCAGCTCCAACTTTAGTGTCTGAATCACTATCTCATCGGTTCACCATTTTCGGATCCGGTACTACGCTTTTCTAATACCACCACCTCATCAAGGTTGTCTGCACTATGAGCCTTTATTTCAGCTTTTGGCTTTGATATCGGCTCCTTCTTTACGATCAGAGAGTATCCTAATTCTTTTCCACCGACATCTACACACAACTTATCTTGATTAGTAAATAGTATATACACACGAAAAACAATAGTTTTATAAGAGTTATCTTTTATTTTGTTTAACGATGAATTTATTCAATTCATCTTCTTTAAACTCTATATGAGTTATTTGTATTTTCAACGTTTCCCCTCATCCCAAGGTTATAGCCTAAGGTCGATCCCACCTAAGGTTTCTAACCCTAAAGCTTTGATACTAACTCACACGCCCCCAAATCCGGGTGCTTGAAACCCGAACTCCTGGTTTCAGCGATACCATTTCTATAAGTGAATAATACTAATAATAATAACAATAATATAAAATTCAAACTTAATTTACATATGCATCAAAGTTTACTCCCAGGTACGAGACCTTTAAACATTCATTACATCATAGATAATAAGTTTCATTGTCTTAATAAACTTTAACTATTACACTGAATATTATAAATCTCATTCGAACAGCTTTCTTTTCCCCTTGTTCTTGCCTGAACCTTCTGGTTGATCATACTTAACTGAAAACATTTAAATTTAAAGCAAGAATGAGCGTTGGATTTCCCAACAAGTAATAACAACAATATATATTAGCTGAAAGAATTAAATGTTTTCTTTGAAAGACACTTCTACAAAGAATCAACAGTTGTGAAGTAAGCTGAACCAATAATAACACCATATCATTTCAATATAAAATTTTTGAAACTATGTACAGACTATATCTGGAGATCAGTCAACATACTATGAACATTGTTTTCTATTTTCGAAAAGGTTAAACAGAAATTCATCTGTAAATCGTCATAACTTACGGGCACGGGGGGTGATCAGGCCGTTATGCCCTGTATTGATCAATACTATATACAAGAACGATATTATCGTTCACTCTATCAACCTTAGGTGCACAAAAGTTTTCCCATATTCGGGATGTTCATACTTAGTCGGGAATCCGAACCAAAACAATCTGGTTGGATACAATAACGTTCTATCTTGTTCAACAATATTTTTATGTCTAGCTGAATCAAATAGCTTAGACGGCTTTTAAGTCAACGTATACATACTCGAAATCAATAAGTATGTATCAACATATGATTAAATACAATGGTTATCCAAGTGGGGACACTTGTCTAACCCTATATACAAATTAACGAACAAAATAAATATCTGAATTATACAATAATATAATGATCGGATAATGTAAGAACTTGTATGAATACAAAGATTTGATACATAATCAATAATAATAGAGTTAATAATCCGCACAATAATAATATAATTACAAACTTTCTTACTCATGTCCATCAGATAAAGTAAATGCAAAAGTAGGATACTTGATTGAGTCAGCCACACAATAACGCAACTTAGATTAATCTTTTATACAAATGACCTATCGTTAATAAGATCATTCGCTCAATTAGAATAATATATTATATCACATATTACGCTAATTGCGATTCAAAGACATAACCTAATCACATTGTCACATATGTTTAATGAGCTTATCGATTCACTAACAAACACATATCTAGTCAATTTATCTAAGTAGTTCAATATTCGTTTAGATATTTTAAATATCGACCATATTATTTTTCATAGCCTTATAAAAATTTTTAAATAATTATTATACTTTATCATGAATTTTAAACACTTTGAAATCATTATTAAATGATTTAAATATTAACTAATTCTATTATCATTAATATTTAATTTATATTAAACTATTAATGAAACCATTGCTAAAAATATTAAAGTTATTTATAATAACTCAAAATATTTTTAAAGTATTAATATTACCCTTAAATGATTTTTAAAACATCTAAAATCATTTTTAAACAATTACCATTAATATTAGAATATTAATTTATTATTTATCAAAATATTAAAAGTCATTAATGATAACTTAAAATATTTTTAATTCATTTATTTCCTTTTTAATGATTTTTAAATCAATAAAACCATTTTAAAACTATTTATTTAATATACTTATTAAATAAACGTAATATCATTAATATTAAATTATTAATGCAATTTACCTTTAAATATCAAAAGTTATATTTTATAACTTAAAATATTTTTAAATTATTTATTTTCATTTAAAATGATTTTTATAATATTAAAATCATTTTTAATTAATTTATTTAATATAATTACTAAATAAATCTAATATCATTAATATTTCATAATTAATGAAATTTATCTTAAAATATTAAAAGTTAAGTTTTATAACTTCAAATATTATTAAATACCTTATTATTATTTTAAATGATTTTAATACAATAAAATCATTTTTAATTAATTTATTTAATGCATTTATTAAATAATTTAAATACCAATAATATCCAAATAAATAATAATATTTATAAAAAATATGTCAAATTATTAAAAGTTAATTTTATAACTTGAAATAATTTTTAAAAAGCGATTTTATAATTTTTAGGAATTTATTTCTATTTTTAATGTATTTTTCGAAATTATAAAACAAAAATAATTAAATTAAATCATTAAAAGCTTTAGCGATAACTTCTGTCATAATAGGTGTTCTTGAGGCTCAAGAACACTGACAGTCAGTACACAAGGGTACCTACTTTGACCTTCTTTAATTTTTAATCTATACTCTTTCTGGACATTTTATTGATTAAATCTTGTAGTATGTATGTAGGAGTACATGTTCATAACCATTTCGGGACCAAATTATACAACATCAGGGATATATAAGCATCAGAACATGTTGTCAAAACGTGTTCATCATATTCGGTCGCCTATAATTTCGGGTCACGGCTATTAACGCGCCTCTTGTGGCCTTATATCATGAAATCTGTTCAAGGTAAAAATTTTCTGCTCGTCGGACTATGTAGACAAACTATCAGAGAACTTGTTTCAATATATGATCAAGTCTAAACACCATTAAACAAACCGAGCTAAGCTAGCAAACATGATGTTAGAGTGTTTCTGGGTTTTTCCCAGAAACTCAACAGTTCGACCTATCACTTTCATGTTCGAATTACTTTATGTTCTGGTCATGGTTTATATCGTTTAATGGGTCAAATCTTTAGTATACACTACAAGGGATAATAAAATATCGTCAGATCATCATAACATCAACACAAACAAGATATATAGGCCGGTCAAAGTACCCTCCCAGAACTGTTCTTCAACATTTCTGGGTTTCCCAGAAATGTTCTTGAGAAGTTTCGGCTACCAAATTTGACCATCTCTAGATTTTATTCTGTTAAGTATATATGTGATAGAAAGTGTAAGACCCCGAAATTTTTTTAAATAAAAAGGAATTTCCTTTATTTATTATTTTGAAATAGTAAGGGTTGATTTGATTAATGTGGATAGTTAAGGGTTAAATACGCAAATATTTCAAAATAAGCAAGTGGTTATAAAATATTCATTTTGTCGGGAATATTCGTTTGGTCGTGGAATATTCGTGCTCGTTGGGAATATTCAGTATAATCTAAATGCCCATGTGTGGGCCCCATAACTGAAAGCGATTGGATGAGGAAAACGCATAAAGTTTGGGTGGTTATAAATAACGACGTAGTTATTACCAATTAAGACCGTTGGAATACCCGTTGGTTAAAATACAAGATGTCGCTGCGTGGTTGCACAAAGAGCACACAAGATTGCACGCAGATTGTTGAATTATTGATCCTTACGTAAGAAGGCACTACTCAATAATTTTCACAAGAGTTCTTGTCAATATTTTATTTTATTGATTCAATAATTGTTGCGTTGATATTTTATATTATTATTGTTTTAATAATTGTCATCGCACAAAGATTTCCCATTATCGATCAATAATTCATATTATTTGAATAATATTATTAGATAACATTATTGGCAATGTCTAAAAAGTTCATCTAAGGAGAGGTTTGGTCACCTAATTGCGGCCAAGATAGTAGAGATCCTTATTGAAAGCCCCTCTTTCTTGGGAACAAACTGGTTGTCATAAATGTGATTCTCAGAATATTATTTGTGAATAATTAATTATTGATTCATATGATAAGAAATATTTATTTTATATGAATATAAATGATGGATTTATTTATGTGGTTATTAATGAAGGAATTAATGTTGAGGTGTTTTATCAAGATTTTATCTGGATTGGAGGTGTTAAAAATCAAATCGTGGGTTTTGAGATATATTATGGGTTATAATTTTTAATCCGACCGTTGGATTGTGGTAATTTTTGGGTATGTTATACATACATAAGTTGAGTATATGTCCACAAATTTTGAACCGTTAAAAATGCACGAATGATTTGTTGTGAATTTTAAGAGGTGTCGGATTCGGAAATTAGGTTTATAATTGATTTTGGTGGAAAATTCTAGAATTGAGTGGGCCCCACTTGTGGTTGGTGAAAAAATGTGCTGAATTTTATTTCAAATGTGGTGGGTGGCAATAGTAGCGTAAAAAAGCCATCAGTAGCAGTCAAGTCTCGCTTCTACGGGCTAACATTTTCCTATAAATAGAGGGCTAAGTTAGAATTGAAAATCACACCGTAAACAAAGTTTTCTCTTTTTTCTCTATATTATTGAGCGTATTTTGTGAGTATTTAGATACTTTGAGAGTTGCTGTTCAGTACAAGTTTCATTCAGCATCACTTCCGACCTTTCCTTCCGAAGTACTGATTCTTTGAGGTAAGGGATGTTATTTTCTTCTCAAATGATATTATTTCTTCAATATCATTATGCTGAAATATTGGTTGGAACTTTTTATCAAATTTGGAACTTTTTCATGTCGGGGTTACTATTCATGAGTTACTATTCACGAGTCACTATTCATGAGTTACTATTCACGAGTTACTATTCACGAGTACTATTCATGAAGCGTGAAAATGTTTTTTTTTTGAATTTCTATCTTTTGGTGTCTGAGTTACTATTCACGATATCTGGCACTATTCACGATATCTGACTATTCACGATACTCTGCACTATTCAATGAAAAATAAAATTTCTTCTTTTCGTCCAAAATATCTATTCTGGATACTAGCTTTGATTGTATCCATGTTTTGATCATTCTTGAATTTTACACCACTATGATTATTTTTGAGGTATTGTTGGACATGGATAAAACAAAGTACGAATCCTTAATCCTTAATCCTTGTCATTTTGTTTCACTGGATTCGTTCTTTAAAAATATTTTTCATCATCCTCAGTCTTAAATGATGATATTATTGAATATCTTTGGCCTGTAGTGCAAAGATGAACAGGTGTTTAAATGAACATGACCGACTGATGAATATCTTTGGCCTTTAGTGCAAAGATGAACAGGTGTTGAGATGAACATGACCGATTGATGAATATCTTTGGCCTGTAGTGCAAAGATGAATATTGATTGATGTTACAGGGATAAAATATTGATGATGGACTGTTAAATTCATAGATTATAGTAGATTTCATTCTCTACGTAACTCTTCTATGAATTATTATTTCCGCTGCGAATATTGATCTGAAACTTGTTGTCTATTGTATTCTATCAGATTTTTCCTTGTTGGAGACTAACGATAATTTGTTGTATATTATCTTAGTCATAATATTCTTTTATCTTGGGCTAGTTGAGCTCACCCTTTTCCTTGTTGTTCCATTTTTCTTCTCGTGGAGGCGAGAATGTAGCGAGTACTAGTCGGGGTATGGAATGAAGGTTCTAGAGAGAGTTGTTTAGTAGTCCTCACCATTTTTGTAAAATAATGTATCAATAAATGTGATGAGGATTTATTTGAGTATAGATATTGTCTAGAAGATAATATTTGTATTTAAACTCATGATATATATTGTCGCATTTCACACGACATTTGTATTATTGAAGTTGTAGTTTGCTTCTTGTACCATGTATTTGGCGACTTCGAATGGGTGTTGTGTATACCTATTTTGGGGGCGTCCACGGTTGGTATCGAGCTTAGGATATGATCTCTAGCGGAGATCGGGAATAAAACTAGGAGGAGAGAGACGAGTAAATCCTTCGCTAGTGTGTCCTACCTAAGCTTATTTGTTGGTTGGTCATATTATAGGGTATTATGTGATTTGTTAATTTATTTAATTAACCCTTGTTTTATGATAGTTTTTTTAGAATGGTCATTGAGAACGTTAACAATGGAGTGAATGAGATCGTGGAGACACCTCTAATCGCCAACCGTGATAATGTGATGTCGGTGAAGAAGGAATTAGAGATATCCATGTGGTGAGTGAAGAATTGATAGTTGCACCCTTAGATAATCGCAGAGGTAATAAATGAGAGAGTGAGGAAGAAGAGGAAGAAGAGGTACCAAGAGAGTTTATTAGAGGTATTTTATGATCGAAATATAGAATTGCAAAATCGTATTCATGAGTTAGAAGAGCGAAGCTAAAGAATTGCAGAAAATGTGGAGCAAAAAGGATGCAACGATTCAAGCAGTGTTACCCCGATACGTGATGCTTGAATGAAGCACTCTTTGGCGTAGTATAAGATGATAAAGCTGGAATCGAAATGAAAGAAGAAATAATCGAACGAGTGAGAATGAGTGATGCATGGGTAAAAGTCGCACGACGCGTTGATATTATGGAAAGAGATGTCCAATCTAAAAAGAGAAGATTTAACGATGACGGAAGATCGTCGGCAGAACATCAAAGACCATCAACAAATTCTAGGGGAAGAGAACGATGCGCCAGCTTAGATGCTACTGAGATGTGAAGAGGAGGGACATATAAGGTCAAACTGTCAAAAGCCTTCCAAGGTATGCTATAATTGTGGAAAAGAAGGACATATCGCTTCGAGATTATGCGATATCGAAACCCACCCAGCGTGAATGGTGACTCAAAAAGGATGTCCCGAAAAAGTCAAAGTCAATCGGTTCTTGGAAGAGCGCTTTGTCGTGGCCAAGTCAAAATGCGAGAACCCGAACGGTTAGCACGGGTTAGTTAATTATAAATTCTTGCGAAGTTTATACCTTACTAGATACCGGTTCTACCCATTCTTTTATCTCTCTTGCTTGGCGCCAACGTTTGAACTTGACTACGGAGAAATTAGACTTTGACCTATTTATGGAGAATCCGTTAGGAGAAACTTTCATTACATCTGTTGTTTAGAAATCTTGTTTGATTCAGGTTGGCACTATCACATTACCTGTTAACCTTATTTCTATAGAGATATTTGCTTTTGATGTGATTTTAAGGTTAACTACTCATCATGCCAAATTGATTGCTTTTATAAGGTTGTTAGTTTTCATATTCCTAAGCAACCTGTTATTCGAATTCAAGCAATCAAACCATTGTAATCAAACATTTTCATATCAAGCCATGAAGTCATTCGTTTATTACGGATGTCAAGTTTTCTTAGTCCATGTTATGGATTTGAATAAAGACACGCCGATTTGAATAATATTCCTGTTGTTATTGATTTTTCCCGATGTATTTCTGAAGAATTTCTTGGCTTACTCCCCAAGCTCGATATTAAATTTTGTATCGACTTTGAACCCTGTGACAAAACTCATTTCTAAAATCTCATATAGAATGGCTCTATTGAACTTCGTGAGTTAAAAATTCAACTATAAATTTGGTACCGAGCCTTTATCTTGTGACTTCCTTTGTGGAATTCACCTAAGCCGAACTCTCTATAGGGACGCCATATTCGATGCGATAGAAAGCGATAGGTGTCATTGTGACGTCTTATCCAAGATTGGGATATGAGTCACAATTGAGAGCAACCTAAGTCGATGTCGAAATACGTAGCTTTCAGGCTTAGTTGGTTATTATTGGAGATTCGTTGAAGGATATTCTCGAATCGCTATTCCATTATCGCAGCTGACTCGTAGAGATACAAAATTCGAATGGAGCAAGGAATGTGGGAAGAGCTTCGAAGAACTCAAGAGGAGACTCATTTCAGCACATGTTCTGACCATGCCATCCTGGAAAAGCGAACGTGGTAGCCGGCGTGTTGAGTAGAAGATCGATATAAGCATCGAGTACGATATTGTCAAAGACTAATTTCGTATAATTTGCAAATAATAGAGATGGAGATGAAAACTCTAGGTACCCACGTGATGATATACGAGTATAATCGACTTTAGTTAAAGCTGCTCAAGCCACCGACCCGGAGCTGATGCGTATGAAGAGGAAAGTACAAGAAGGAGCTATTCCTAAGCGAGAATTGATGAAGAAGGAATACTTGAGTCCACTCTAGACTTTGTGTTCCTAACGACTCGATTTGAAGTACAAGATTATGATGGAGGCACACAATACGCCCATTTGCAATCCATCCTCGAAGTACTAAAATGTATCGTGATCTTCGACATACATTTTGGTGGAACAATATGAAGAGAGAGATTGCAAAGTTTATCTCGATGTGTTTAACTTGCCGGCGTGTAAAGGCGAGCATCTAGTACCTAAGGGTCCGTTGCAACCACTTGAGATTCCTAATGGAAGTGGGAACACATTACCATGGATTTCGTTACGGGTCTTCCTACGGTTTCTCAAGGCATCAATGCTATTTGGGTTATTGTTGATAGATTAACCAAGTCTGCTCATTTCTTGTCGATACGGGAGACTTATTCCCTTGAACGTTTTGCTAGTATGTACGTGAATGAGATTGTGAAGTTGCATGGCATGCTTGTATCCATAGTTTCGGATAGTGACCCAAGATTCACTTCATGATTTTGGGTTAGAAAGCTATGGGCACGGATTTGCGATTTAGTTCGGCATATCATCCCCAAACGGACGGACAATCAGAGAGGACTATTCAAACTCTTGAAGATATATTAAAACTCTGTGTCCTAGATTTCAAAGGAAGTTGGGATAAGTACTTGCCATTGGTGGAATTCTCATACAACAATAGTTATTAAACAAATATAGGCATGGTTCCATTCGAAGCATTATATGGACGAAAATGTCGTTCTCCAATATGTTGGGATGAGGTGGGTGAAGCAACATTGTTGGGACCCGAGTTAGTACGTATGACTAATGATTCGACAACGATACAAACCAAGACAAGATCGACAAAAGAGTTATGCGGATCTTCATCGAAAGGATGTGGAATTTAATGTAGGGATCATGTATTGTTGCGCGGGAGTTACAAGATTTGGGAAGAGAGGAAAGCTCAAATCCACGATTTATTGGTCCATTTCAAATTCTTGACCGAGTAGGAAATGTAGCCTATAGACTTGCGTTACCTCCAAGTATGTCTCGTGTTCATAATGTGTTTCACATATCCGTATTTCGTAAATATGTGAAAGACTCGAACCACGTTATTGAGTTAGAACCCACGAGATAGCCAAGACTTAACGTATGAGGAGGTACTGTCAAGATCTTGGATAGGAAGGAGCATGTCCTACGCTAAGAAAGGTCATACCACAAGTTAAAGTTTTGTGGAGGAATCATGCTATAGAGGAAATGACCTAGGAATTGGAACGGAAATGAAAGCGAGGTATCCTCACCTTTTGAAACACTGTGTATCGTCGTCAATTTCGAGGACGAAATTTCATAAGGAGGGAGGTTGTAAGACCCTAAATTTTTTTAAATAAAAGGAATTTCCTTTATTTATTATTTTGAAATAGTAAGGGTTGATTTGATTAATGTGGATAGTTAAGGGTTAAATACGCAAATATTTTAAAATAAGCAAGTAGTTATAAAATATTCATTTTTGTCGGGAATATTCGTTTGGTCGTGGAATATTCGTGATCGTCAAGAATATTCGTTTGGTCGTGGAATATTAAATCTTTGTCGGGAATATTCGTATAACTCTGCAGACCATGTGGGCCCCATAACTGAAAAGCGATTGGATGAGGAAAACGACAAAGTTTGGGTGGTTATAAATAACTCACAGAAGTGGTTATTCAAGTTAAGATCGTTGGAATACCGGTTGGTTTAAAATACGATGTCTGGCGTGGTTGCACAAAGAGCAGCACACCAGTATTGCATAGATTGTTGAATTATTGATCCTTACGTAAGAAGGCACTACTCAATAATTTTCACAAAGAGTTACTGCTCAATATTTTATTTTATTGATTCAATAATTGTTGCGTTGATATTTTATATTATTATTGTTTTTAATAATTGTCAACTTTGCATGTATTTCCCATTATCGGATCAATAATTCATATTATTTGAATAATATTATTAGATAACATTATTGGCAATGTCTAGAAAGTTACATCTAAGGAGAGGTTTGGTCACCTAATTGTATGCGCCAAGAAGAGAGATCCTTATTGAAAGCCCCTCTTTCCGGGAACGACTGGTTGTCATAAATGTGATTCTAAATATTATTTGTGAATAATTAATTATTGATTCATATGATAAGGAAATATTTATTTTATATGAATATAAATGATGGATTTATTTATGTGGTTATTAATGAAGGAATTAATGTTGAGGTGTTTTATCGATATTTTATCTGGATTGAGGTGTTAAAAATCAAATCGGGGTTTTGAGATATATTATGGGGTTATAATTTTTAATCCGAATGGTTGGATTGTGGTAATTTTTGGGTATGTTATACATACATAAGTTGAGTATATGTCCACAAATTTTGAACCGTTAAAAATGCACGAATGATTTGTTGTGAATTTTAAGAGGTGTCGGATTAAAATTAGGTTTATAATTGATTTTGGTGGAAAATTCTAGAATTGAGTGGGCCCCACTTGTGGTTGGTGAAAAAATGTGCTGAATTTTATTTCAAATGTGGTGGGTGGCAATAGTAGCGTAAAGCCATCGGTAGCAGTGTCAAGTCCGCTTCTTGTAATTTAACATTTTCCTATAAATAGAGGGCTAAGTTAGAATTGAAAATCACACCGTAAACAAAGTTTTCTCTCTTTTCTCTATATATTATTGAGCGTATTTTGTGAGTATTTAGATACTTTGAGAGTTGCTACTCAAGATAAAGTTTCATTCAAAGATCACTTCCGACCTTTCCTTCCGGCACTTGATTCTTTGAGGTAAGGGATGTTATTTTCTTCTCAAATGATATTATTTCTTCAATATCATTATCTTTGAAATATTGGTTGGAACTTTTTATCAAATTTGGAACTTTTTCATGTCGGGGTTACTATTCATGAGTTACTATTCACGAGTCACTATTCATGAGTTACTATTCACGAGTTACTATTCACGAGTACTATTCATGAAGCGTGAAAATGTTTTTTTTTGGAATTTCTATCTTTTGGTGTGAGTTACTATTCACGTGATATCGGCACTATTCACGATACTTGAAGACTATTCACGTATCTGGACTATTCACGTAAAAATAAAATTTCTTCTTTTCGTCCAAAAATATCTATTCGGATACTAGCTTTGATTGTATCCATATTTTGATCATTCTTGAATTTTACACCACTATGATTATTTTTGAGGTATTGTTGGACATGGATAAAACAAAGTACTAATCCTTAATCCTTAATCCTTGTCATTTTGTTTCACCGGGATTCGTTCTTTAAAAATATTTTTCATCATCCTCGGTCTTAAATGATGATATTATTGAATATCTTTGGCCCAGAGTGCAAAGATGAACAGTGTTTAAATGAACATGACCGAATCGATGAATATTTTTGCCTTTTAGTGCAAAGATGAACAGTGTTGAGATGAACATGACCGATTGATGAATATCTTTGGCTCAGTAGTGCAAAGATGAATATTTGATTTGAGATGAATATTGATTGATGTTACAGGATAAAATATTGATGATGGACCGTTAAATTCATAGATTATAGTAGATTTCATTCTCACGTAACTCTTCTATGAATTATTATTTCAACTGCGAATATTGATCTCGAAACTTGTTGTCTATTGTATTCTATCGATTTTTCCTCATTGGAGACTAACGATAATTTGTTGTATATTATCCTAGTCATAATATTCTTTCTTGGGCTAGTTGAGCTCACCCTTTTCCTTGTTGTTCCATTTTTCTTCTCGAGAGGCGAGAATGTAGCGAGTACTAGTCGGGGTATGGAATGAAGGTTCTAGAGAGAGTTGTTTAGTAGTCCTCACCATTTTTGTAAAATAATGTATCAATAAATGTGATGAGGATTTATTTGAGTATAGATATTGTCTAGAAGATAATATTTGTATTTAAACTCACAGTATATATTGTCGTATTTCACACGACATTTGTATTATTGAAGTTGTAGTTTGCTTCTTGTACCATGTATTTGGCGACTTAGAATGGGTGTTGTGTATACCTATTTTGGGGGCGTCACAGATAGGCTTTAACGTGTAGTATTCATGTCATTCTACAACTACAAAAAAACAACATGGCAAAAAAAACTTAAACCTAGCAAGATCCAAGCCCTGCAAAAAGACTGTCAGAGGTTTCTGGGCTTCAAGAAAAGCCAGTCAATGTCGGTCAACCCACTTTGACCTTAAATAACTTTTAATCTACAACAGATATGAACCTGATTCAAGTTCCGGATTCAAGATCTTACATCATACTACAAGATCCAATACTTAAAACACAAAACTCAAACACCTACAGAGATATACAAGGCCTGACATTCACTGTCAGACATAAAAAAAAAATGTTTTCCAAATTTTTTAAAACATCAAATCCGAGCCTCTAGATGTTATGGATCTAACATCTAGAAACCCAGATCATCATTATATACTACATACTACATGTCTAACACAAAAAAACTAACATCTATCACTTTGATCAAGGTCAAATTTCTTCTAGAGTTCTTACCTCTTTGTGAACAAAATCTGATTTCTATGCTTCTGATTTGTTAAGTGTGATCGTGGGGCTTGATTGGGGACTGATCTAGCAAGTAAATTTCGTGGGTTTTAGAGAGAGGAGTTCTAGGATAAAGTTGTGAATAATTGTGAACTTTCTCTCTCTTGAATTCTATATAATCCATGTATGCTATGTATGGCATGGATGATCATGTGATGTGCCATAGCTTGTAGGCTCATAGGTAGGTCTAGGGTAGGGTGGCTACAAGATTGGATAAGATTTGCTAGAAATAATTCAACTAATGGGACAAAAGGGTATTTTGGTAATTATTTTAAATTTTAAGGGTATTCTTGTCCAATGTTATTGAATCTAGGGTTTAATCACTAGATTTTACATCTTAAAGTTTCCAAAATAATTTCTAGGATTTGGACAATTGAAAATTAAAGTGAAATAAAATTTTAATTTAAAACATACTAATTAATTAGGGTTTTTAATAGAAATTAGGGTTTTTAAATTAGGGTTCCTTAATACCATTAGGGTTCCCAAATTAACAATTAGGGTTTCCTAATTATCATTATAATTCACAAAAATAATAATTAGGGTTTCTAAAATTTGCAATTAGGGTTTTCAAATAAATAATTAAGGTTTCTCCTAATTACACAAATTATATAATACACAATAAAATTCATGTAACACAATTACTGCTCACTCTTAAACTCATAACCGAGTTTAACAATTAAGGTTTAATAATACGACATGAGGGTTATGACCTAATTTACCATATTTGGCCCACCATTATCGACTACGATATACAAAGACATATTTATAAAGATCGAAAAAAATCAAAAATATAATTAATATTATATTATCTTTCTCATCCTCGATCAATACCCAAATTTAGGGTTTGATATCCGATTTATTTTCCATATCTAACATTATTAATCATGTTAAAATAATTAACTTAATAATCGAGCTAAAATTCATATAATAAAATAGTGATTATAATAATTACAATAATCATTTCATCTATTATCTAAATAATATAAAAATCACATTTTCATAGAAAATAAATAATAAAGACATTTCTACTATAAAATTAATTATTATAAGTATATACTTTATAATGATCAATAAATTCTAAAATAAAATTATTTGAAATTATTCATGTAATAAAGAAATTTTATTTAATACATATATACATACACATTAATTGTCAAATATTCCCATCTTTAAAATTAAAAAAAATCATATGCAAAATTTCTTATTTATTTACATAGAAAATATCGGGTTATTACATTAACCCTCCCTTATAAGGATTCCGTCCCCGGAATCACCGTTGTAAAAACTCATACGTACATACAGGGGTACATGCATACACAATCATTGCAAGTATATCTCGATCATATTTGATCCAACTGATCTTTAACTATTTATATAAAGCTTATCTTTCTGATTAAACGAAAATTTGATTTCTAAAAGAACTCAAATTCCTCCCTCAAAATTTATTTATAAAATAATTTGCTATATAAAGGAAAATCAAATATATACACCCACTGTTCATCCTTGAGTTGGGCAGTTGGGAGAGATATGACCCTCCTGCCCGCACTTGTAACATACAAACTTACCCTTCGAGACACTCACCAGAGTGATTCTTCCCGCAATTTTACTAGCGCATACTGCTTTCTTCACACCTTCTTGCTTCACCTAAACATTCCCAAAATAATTCCCTTTCTTTTCTCACCCCTATTCCCACTATTAGTTTCCACCTTCACAACTCCTACAGCCTTGCTTTTGTTCCTCTTCTCCTTGTTGTAGAGGCTTATGGCCTCACTCCCCTCCTCAGCTATGATAGCATTTTCCATTAGTGCTGCAAAAGTATTGATTTTAATGCAACACTTCAACCTTGTTGTAGAGCCAGGGTTTTAATCCCAGCTCGAACCTTCTTGCCTTCCTAACCTCCGTATCAACTTGATGCAGAGCGAACCTAGCTAACTCATTAAACTTTGCAGCATACTCCGCAACAGTCATGTTCTCCTGCTTTAACTCTAGAAATTTTACCTCCATCCTAGCCTGCAAATAGTAGTTGTCTCTTCAATATTACCAAGAGTTAACTGCCTCTTCGGTGTTCCAAGGGTTAATTACCCCTTCGCAAATAGTAGTTGTCTCTTCAATATTACCAAGAGTCATTTTGACCCTTCAAGTAAGACCAAGAGCCACCCTCAGTTTTTCTATAAATAGAAAGCTCATTCCTTCATTATTTCTTACGAATTCACTGAAACTCTAGAGAGAGAAACTATAGAGAGAAAGAAGAAAAATATTTTGCTACTTCACTTTTCCAATATTCAGCTCTTCTAAGGTAAGGGATATTATTTGTTGTGCCCGTAAGGGGTGTTATTCTTTCTTATTCATGAAGAGAACTTCATTATTCCATTCTTTATTATTACATTGGAATAACTCGTATACGCCAGATACCCTATACTTGGTGAAATCCTCTCATTATTCCATTCTTTATTATTACTCGTTGGAATAACTCAGATACGCTGTGACATACCCTATACATAATCAGATAATGTGGTTTACCCTATACTTGGTGACATTCTTCTATTATTCTACTGGAACATCCTCATGCATGTGTTTTACACCGACTTCGGTTCCGCTCTTTATTATTATTCTCATTGGAACATCCTGTCTGTGTGTGTTTTACACCGACCGGTTCCGCTTTTATCATTCTCGTGGAATATCCTATCTGTGTGTTTTTACACCGGATCTCGTTCCATCTTTATTATTCTCGTTGGAACATCCATGCTTGTGTGAATTTCACCCGACCGGTTCCATTATTATTATTTTGTTGGAATAACTCGCCTCATGCGAAGTACCGCATGCATGGTGATTTCCTTTGTTATTCCATTCTTTATTATACCCAGTTGGTTAAAACTATGACTTCTATACTCCATGAAATTAGTAGAATATTCTTGATATTTGCGTTTCATCCAAAGATCTTTCATGGAAATATTCTTCTGATCATTCTTGAATTTTACTCTACAAAACAATATCTTGTTGACAATTTGGACGTTAATAATTCCTGGATAAAATAATTCTTGAACTTGTTTTATTGAATTCTTATATCATTGTCATCATCCTCATGTTTATATTATGTTGAAAGTCATACGTGGCCTCAGTAGTGCATGCATAGATGGACTTGGTATGATTATGACTAGGGACTATTCGGTGTAATCATGACCGTAATGTTACAAATGATGTGGTAAAAATCCTCAGTGGCTGTAGTGCATTGATGGACAGTTGTTGGCATGATCATGACCATTAATGAATACACAACTATTCTTGGACGTAGTGCATGAATAATCGTGGTCGTGATACTAAAGAATATTTTTGGTCAGTAGTGCGGGGGATTCGAGGATGTGGAATATTTATTAAAGTCGAGTCTCAAATTATAACGATGATGAAAAACCTTTTAAATCATAAAAGATAGTAGATTTTATTTTCTACTTGACTTTTTAATGGATTCTTTGGTTCCACCAGTAGTTATACTTGATGTTCATTATATTTTATCAGTTTAACATTGTTGAAGGCTAATGATAATTTATTCTGGCATTATCTTAGTCATAATATTTCTTCTTGGGCTAGTTGAGCTCACCGTTTTTCTTTCATTGTTCTCTTGAAATGAGAATATAGCTGGGACGAGTCGGGGAATGGAGTAATGGTCCAGACGATAGCATTAGTAGTCCTCACTATTCTGTGAAATAGTGTGATAATAATTGTAATGAGAACTCCTCTTGAGTTTGTATAATATCTAGTAGACAATATTTGTATTCAAACTCACAGTTTATGTCATATTGTACACGACATTTGTATTAGTAAGTTGTATTTAAATTCTGTACCATGTATCTGACTACCCAAGATGGGTGATGTATACCTAATTTTGGGGGCGTCACAATGTTCATACTTAGTCGGGAATCCGAACCAAAACAATCTGGTTGGATACAATAACGTTCTACCTTGTTCAACAATATTTTTATGTCTAGCTGAATCAAATAGCTTAGAAGGATTTTAAGTCAACGTATACACACTTGAAATCAATAAGTATGTATCAAAATATGATTAAATACAATGGTTATACAAGTGGGGACACTTGTCTAACCCTATATACGAATTAATGAACAAAATAAATATCTGAATTATACGATAATATAATGATCGGATAATGTAAGAACTTGTATGAATACAGAGATTTGATACATAATCAATAATAATAGAGTTAATAATCTGGCACAATAATAATATAAGTCTGAAACTTTCTTACTCATGTCCATTACATAAAGTAAATGCAAAAGTAGGATACTTGCCTGAGCTGCTGCTTACAATAACGCAACTTAGATTAATCTTTTATACAGCGACCTATCAGTAATAAGATCATTTGTTCAATTAGAATAATATATTATATCACATATTACTATTAATTGCAGTCAACACATAATCTAATCACATTGTCACATATGTTTAACAGTTATTGATTCACTAACAAACACATATCTAGTCAATTTATCTAAGTCTAGAATAATTTCTGAAATATTTTGGTGTACCGACGGTTTTATCGGGTAAATATCGAGTCTAAGACTCTATCGTGTAGTTCAATATTCGTTTAGATATTTTAAATATCAGCCATATTATTTTTCATAGACTTATAATAATTTTTAAATAATTATTATACTTTATCATGAATTTTCAAACACTAAAATCATTATTAAATGATTTAAATATTAACTAATTCTATTATCATTAATATTTAATTAATATTAAACTATTAATGAAACCATTGCCAAAATATTAAAGTTATTTATAATAACTCAAAATATTTTAAAGTATTAATATTACCCTTAAACGATTTTTAAAACATCTAAAATTATTTTAAACAATTACCATTAATATTAGAATATTAATTTATTATATATCAAGATATTAAAAGTCATTAATGATAACTTAAAATATTTTTAATTCATTTATTTCCTTTTAAATGATTTTTAATTCAATAAAACCATTTTTAAACTATTTATTTAATAAACTTATTAAATAAACGTAATATCATTAATATTAAATTATTAATGCAATTTACCTTTAAATATAAAAAGTTATATTTTATAACTTAAAATATTTTTAAACGATATATTTTCATTTAAAATGATTTTTATAATATTAAAATCATTTTTAATTAATTTATTTAATATAATTACTAAATAAATCTAATATCATTAATATTTAATAATTAATGAAATTTATCTTAAAATATTAAAAGTTATGTTTTATAACTTAAAATATTATTAAATACCTTATTATTATTTAAAATGATTTTTATTACAATAAAATCATTTTTAATTAATTTATTTAATGGTTTATTAAATAATTTAAATTCCAATAATATCCAAATAAATAATAATATTTATGAAAATATGTCAAATTATTAAAAGTTAATTTTATAACTTGAAATAATTTTTAAAAGCTGATTTTATAATTTTAGGAATTTATTTCTATTTTAATGTATTTTTCGTAAATTATAAAACAAAAATAATTAAATCCGTCAAGCTAAAGGCTTTAGCGACAGATTTACTGTCATGATATGTGTTCTTGAGGCTCAAGAACACCGACGGCCAAGGATCTGCACAAGGGTACCTACTTTCGACCTTCTTTAATTTTTAATCTACACTCTTTCTGGACATTCTATTGATTAAATCTTGTAGTATGTATGTAGGAGTACATGTTCATAACCATTTCGGGACCAAATCATACAACATGAGGGATATCGAAGCATCAAAACATGTTTTCAGAACGTGTTCATCATATTCTCCAGTCGCCTGCAATTCGGTCATGGCCGGTCAACGCCTCTTTTCAGGCCTTATATCGCTGAAATCTGCTCAAGGTAAATATTTTCGCGCTCAAATTAAGCTATGTAGATGATAAGTAGGTTTTATACCTACTTATTCGGTATCTGTTACTTGAATTAATTGCTTAATCTCATGTTTCTTAGTTACTTTTCATGCATTTTGTGTTCGTTTTGTAGATTATATGCTTAAGAGATGAAATCGTAAAGAATTGGTATGAAATCGCAAAGAAAAGCAAATTCGGACATCATTTGGGATTTCATATTCTTGGCTTGGAACTTGGATTACATTTTAGAGCTTCTTCTTAGCTTTCCAGAACATCTTGAATCATTCCAATTGAAGTTCGGATGCAAGAGTTATGATCTTTGTACCAACAGACGTCGAACGTCGCTGTTTTGGGTGACCATTTGCATAGCAGTCATTTCCAGCCCAATTTAGACTTTTATCCGTTGGTTATTTCTCAATTCTCAAAGAATGAAAGTTGTAGATCTCGTCGATATCTTCGATTTGATAGGTGGTAGTCCTCGTAACTCTTCCCGAATCAAACGTTATGGCCGTTTTCCCAAAGGGTGTCAGAGCAGAAAATGTTTCTTCACAAAACCGCAGTCGGGGTGGGCATACATGGTACAAAGCAGGCCCCTAGCCTGCCAGGGCGGGCCCAAAACAAGCCTAGACCCCGCCGGGGCGGGGGTAGCCTAGAAAATGCGCGAAAAATGCGAATTTTGGTCCAATTTGAGTTCGAAAAGGATTGTTTCGATCTGATTGACACAAGAACTTCCAAGAGAACTTCCAAGAGGACTTAAAGACATATGAAGAGACTTATAAAAGAAGGAGAATCATAAGGATTAGGGGGATGAGAGACTAGATAGAGGATTCAGTTAGATTAGATTAGAGTAAAATTAGATAAAAATACTAGTTCTAATTAGATTTGGAGATTGAAGCAACTTGAAGACCATTGAAGATCAAGAGCAGGAGCTTGAGGAAGATGGAGATTTGCTGACAACAGATTTATTCTTTACTCTACTCTCATTTTTATCTTTTAATAATTATTCAATTGTGGATTCTTAGTTCTAATTCAATAATCATGAATTAATTCTTTGTTTGAGATTACAATGGATCTTATTGTGTAGTTTATTTTAATATACTTCGCTATCAATTATTATGTTCTATTGTGAGGATTGTCTATTGTGATTTGAACTTAATTGTTTAATTGATTGGCCATCAATTACCGTGATAATCTATATGAACTCGAGAGATGAAGTATTGATTTAGATCTTATCATGATAGCATGTGTCATGAATTTTGTCAATAGCATATTTTTGATTATTGTTAAGGTAGAGATACACTTGACATCGCATGTAATCGGATAGAGAACTTATTCTTCAACCTTCTTCAATTGTAATTCACATAGAGATATAGTGGGTTAGTTGATTAAGATGTTTAACAGATTTCTATCTTAATTGTGGATTGACGTTAATATGGGTATTATGCATCGAGAGGTGATTTTATCTGCTTTAGTGTTCTTGATTAACAATTCAGGATAGAGAATAATTGATGAGAAGTGTGTTAACTTAAATGAATCAATAAGTGAAATTGTGATCTTAAATCTCCGTTATCTTAATTTAACTAGTGGTAATTAGAATTAGTTTACTTATAAATTGAAATTCTTCGTTTAAATAAGATTGAGTTGGTTACGGGTTAGTACTTGGTGATTTTTATTAAACAATTCCTCGTGGGAACGATACTCTACTTTCACTTTATTACTTGTTGACCACATATACTTGTGTGTTGTGCGTAATTAGATTTTACCCAACAAGTTTTTGGCGCCGTTGCCGGGGAATTAGTTTAATATTTTTTTACCAATATTAATTTCAATCAAATTAGTCTTAATTTAAATATTTTTATTTTTATTTTTAATTCTCTTCCTATATTTCTCTCTTTTCAGGTAGCATGGAAGACTTTGCGTATCAATGGCCATACACGAACATGACTTAACCAAGGGAAACAGGGATTGATAGACTTAATGCATTTTCTGTAATGTCAGCACAGATTGAAGAACTATCGAAGAGGAAGTTGGACGTTTTTGCAGCCCAAAGGAGTCGAAGAATTGCAGTTATGTGTGACTATTGTGCTGGCAATCACCCGAGTAATCAATGCACCATCAATCTCAGGCCGGTACAATATGGTGGTAATTACCTCAATCAGTATGCATATGATAATTATGATCAAGTTTGGGTGTATCACCCGGATTCTTCATGGAGCTATACTTTTATGAAGACCAATACTCTACTCCAAATCCAACATACACGCCGGAATTCTCATATCCACCTCCAATGCGATAAGAAGACAATTTAGAGTTGAAGGAATTCATGTTAAGGATTATAGCAAACCAAGAGGAGAGGATGATGAGTCAAGAAATATCGAGCCACAATTTTCAGCACCAGATGGAACAACTCATCACCACTTCAACTCATGGTCCTCAATACATGGATTCCAAAACTGAGACAGATACTTCAAGTTTGGAGGATTTATGGTTCCAGTTTGTAGCATCAACTGAGGAGAGGATGATTAATCAAGCGCGGTCAATTCAGAATCAAGAGATAGCAATTCAAAATCTTCAAAATAAGATAGATCAATTGACCAAAGCCGTAAGTAACCTTCCTCGAAACAATTGGTGTTATGATGTGAATTCCGAGATTGATGAAGTGCCCGAGCCAAATCTACATCTGGATGAGCCACAAGATGTTGGAAAAGAGACAAATGGGGATAATGACAACAAGGTCGATGAAGAACTAACTATAAGTACTAACAAGGATGAGCCGATGTTATTAGTGCCCCAATTTCCTTCTCCACCAAAGTTCAAGAATCCTGTTAGATTTTCAAAATCATGCCCACTTGGTAGCCATTTCGTCGGCAATGCTCTTTATGACATGAGAGCTAGTGCAACAATGAAGCCGTGGTGGGAAGAGAAAGAGAAGATAGATGAAGAGCCCATTATATTTGACACACTTCTATGCCCACATATGATCACAAACACAATGGAGATAGCACCTAGTCATGTGCCCTTCTTCATGAAGATTATACCGAGTCAGAGCATGCTAGGTGACTTTGATGCTATGGCCATCACTTTTGGGAACCTCCCAAAAGATTATTTGCTACTGATGGATGGAGGATTCCACAACTATCGAAGAGGAATTGGATAGCGTTGACCAGATAAAGTCAGGTTGAAAGACTATAATTCAAGCGCTAACTGGGAGGCAACCCAAGAATTTTTTTATTTATTTATATGCTTTCCTAGTTTATTTAGTAGATAGGAATCCAAGTGTTATTCTAATCTACGTTGTCTCTCTTAATTGCAGGTATTGGAGGTTCAATGGAAAGGAAAATGATCGTCGCCGCCAACGCCACCATCACCACAAGCTTAAATGATTACAGGGAAGTCCTCATCCACTTCATGCTTTATTTTACAATGAGGGCATTGTAATTGTTAAGTTTGGGGGAGTTAAATAATTTAGGTTTATTTATGTTTGCATTCATGTAGTGTAATTGCATAATAGTTTGCATAGTAGAGTAGTTGCATAATAGTTTGTATTTATAACTATAAAAAAAAATCAAAAATTCAAAAAAATTATTAGTTAGTTACTATGTTCATTTGCATGAATCCAGTTGTTAGATAGTTTACAGTTTGTTTTGGCCAATGATGAGATTGGAATTGGGTAGACAAGTATAGTACTGACCATTAGACCTTTGATGTGATTTCTTGTTATGAATTGAGTCTTTTTCTGTTTGAAACTGGTATAATAAGGATATCACAGTAAAAACAACTTGTTGAATGATTGAGTTTAAATTGATACATAATGGGATTCTAAAGGATAATGCTAGTTTGAATGAAAGAATGACAAGAATAAATAGTGATGGCTAAAGTTAGATAAGAACCTAAGTTTGGGGGAATATTTGGGGTATATAAGCTATAAAAAAAGAAGGAAAAAGAAAAAAAAAGAAAAAAAAAGAAAAAGAAAAAGTATGAATAAACACTGTGTCGTGCTTGTCTAGTTTTGTGGCCTTTGTTACTTGAGTAAGTAAGCCCGAGAGGATTGTCTTTACACCTAGCGCCCTAAGGTCTTAATGGTCTAGGAGTCATTGGTCGAAAGCTCGTTAAGGTAGCATTGAAAAGCCTAAGGGAATAAGACATTGCATAGCTATGTGTATGTAAACCAAAAGAAAAAAAAATGAATAAAATGGGAAATAAGAGCAAAAAGCCCCCGTAGATGAAAAATAAAGCATAAGTATCCCATGTTGACCCGTGATATTGGTAATTATTTGATTTTAGTTGGATCTAGCTTATTTTTGATTTCTTAAGTTTACACTATATGATGCCTTCGAAGAGACTTGTTATGTGCTAAATTTGATTTTATATCAGTTAACATTGTTGTGGAGCACACACGCACTATATTAGTGATAACGGTCTAAGATTTGATGATTGATTGAGAAATTATTGATTTGTTTTGATATGATATCTTATCATGTTTACTTGATTTCTCTAAGGCTGGTTGAATAGACTTGTTTCTATCAATACTGCTAGATTCGTGGGCATGTAGATTAGTTGCATTGCATAGCATTGTTGTTTTGTGTTTTTGCTTGAGGACAAACAAAGGTTTAAGTTTGGGGTTATTTGATAAGTAGGTTTTATACCTACTTATTCGGTATCTGTTACTTGAATTATTTTCTTAATCTCATGTTTCTTAGTTACTTTTCATGCATTTTGTGTTCGTTTTGTAGATTATATGTTTAAGAGATGAAATCGCAAAGAATTGGTATGAAATCGCAAAGAAAAGCAAATCTGGACATCATTTGGGATTACATGTTCTTGGCTTGGAACTTGGATTACATTTTAGAGCTTCTTCTTAGCTTTCCAGAACATCTTGAATCATTCCAATCGGAGTTCGGATGCAAGAGTTATGATCTTTGTACCAACGTACGTCGAACGTCGCTGTTTTGGGTGACCATTTTCATAGCAGACACTTCCATCCCAATTTCTACTTTCATCCATTCGTTATTTCTCAATTCTCAAAGAATGAAAGTTGTAGATCTCGTCAATATCTTCAATTTGATAGGTGGCCGTCCTCGTAACTCTTCCCGGATCAAAGGTTATGTCCGTTTTCCCAAAGGACTTTAGAGCAGAAACTTTTTCTTCACAAAACTGCCGCCGGGGTGGGCATACATGGTACAAAGCAGGCCCCTAGCCCGCCGGGGCGGGCCCAAAACAAGCCTAGACCCCCGTTGGGGTGGGGGTAGCCCAGAAAATGTGCGAAAAATGCGAATTTTGCTCCAATTGACACAAGGATCCGATTGACACAAGGACTTCCAAGAGAACTTCCAAGAGGACTTAAAGACATATGAAGAGACTTATAAAAGGAGGAGAATCACAAGGATTAGGGGGATGAGAGACTAGATAGAGGATTCAGTTAGATTAGATTAGAGTAAAATTAGATAAAAACACTGGTTCTAATTAGATTTGGAGATTGAAGCAACTTGAAGACCATTGAAGTCAAGAGCAGGAGCTTGAGGAAGATGGAGATTTGCTGACAACGGATTTATTCTTTACTCTACTCTCATTTTTATCTTTTAATGATTATTCAATTGTGGATTCTTAGTTTTAATTCAATAATCATGAACTAATTCTTTGTTTGAGATTACAATGGATCTTATTGTGTAGTTTATTTTAATATGCTTCGCTATCAATTATTATGTTCTATTGTGAGGATCGTCTATTGTGATTTGGACTTAATTGTTTAATTGATTGGCCATTAATTACCGTGATAATCTATATGAACTCGAGAGATGAAGTATTGATTTAGATCTTATCATGATAGCATGTGTCATGAATTTTGTTAATAGCATATTTTTGATTATTGTTAAGGTAGAGATATGCTTGACATCGCATGTAATCGGATAGAGAACTTATTCTTCAACTTTCTTCAATTGTAATTCACATAGAGATATAGTGGGTTAGTTGATTAAGGTGTTTAACGGATTTCTATCTTAATTGTGGATTGACGTTAATATGGGTATTATGCATTGAGAGGTGGTTTTATCTGCTTTAGTGTTCTTGATTAACAATTCAGGATAGAGAATAATTGATGAGAAGTGTGTTAACTTAAATGAAGCAATAAGTGAAGTTGTGATCTTAAATCTCCGTTATCTTAATTTAACTAGTGGTAATTAGAATTAGTTTACTTATAAATTGAAATTCCTTCGTTTAAATAAGATTGAGTTGATTACGGGTTAGTACTTGGTGATTTTTATTAAACAATTCCTCGTGGGAATGATACTCTACTTTCACTTTATTACTTGTTGACCACGTATACTTGCGTGTTGTGCGTAATTATATTTTACCCAATAATAGACAAACTATCAGAGAACATGTTTCAATACATGATTAAGTCTAAACACCATTAAACAAACCGAGCTAAGCTAGCAAACTTGCTGTCAGAGTGTTTCTGGGTTTTTCCCAGAAACTCAACAGTTCGACCTATCACTTTCATGTTCGAATTACTTTATGTTCTAGTCATGGTTTATATCGTTTAATGGGTCAAATCTTTAGTATACACTACAAGGAATAATAAAATATCCTCAGATCATCATAACATCAACACAAACAAGATATATGGGCCAGTCAAAGTACCCTCCCGGAACTGTTCTTGAACATTTCTGGGTTTCCCAGAAATGTTCTTGAGAAGTCTCGGCTACCAAGTTTGATCATCTCTAGATTTTATTCTGTTACGTATATATGTGATACAAAGGCTTTAACGTGTAGTATTCATGTCATTCTACAACTACAAAACAACAACATGGCAAAAAAAACTTAAACCTAGCAAGATCCAAGCCCTGCAAAACACTGTCAGAGAGGTTTCTAGGCTGATTCTGGGCTTCAAGAACAGCCAGTCAATGCCGGTCAACCCACTTTGACCTTAAATAACTTTTAATCTACAACAGATATGAACCTGATTCAAGTTCCGGATTCAAGATCTTACATTATACTACAAGATCCAACACTTAAAACACAAAACTCAAACACCTAAAGAGATATACAAGGCCTGACATTCACTATCAGACATCAAAAAAAATGTTTTCCAGATTTTTTAAAACTTCAAATTCGAGCCCTTAGATGTTATGGATCTAACATCTAGCAACCCAGATCATCATTATATACTACACACTACATGTTTAACACAAACAAACTAACATCTAACACTTTGATCAAGGTCAGATTTCTTCTAGGGTTCTTACCTCTTTGTGAACAAAATCTGATTTCTATGCTTCTGATTTGTTAAGTGTGATCGTGGGGCTTGATTGGGGACAGATCTAGCAAGTAAATTTCGTGGGTTTTAGAGAGAGGAGTTCTAGGATGAAGTTGTGAATAATTGTGAACTTTCTCTCTCTTGAATTATATATAATCCATGTATGCTATGTATGGCATGGATGATCATGTGATGTGCCATAGCTTGTAGGCTCATAGGTAGGTCTAGGGTAGGGTGGCTACAAGATTGGATAAGATTTGCTAGCAATAATTCAATTAATGGGACAAAAGGGTATTTTGGTAATTATTTTAAATTTCAAGGGTATTCTTGTCCAATGTTATTGAATCTAGGGTTTAATCACTAGATTTTACATCTTAAAGTTTCCCAAATAATTTCTAGGATTTGGACAATTAAAAATTAAAGTGAAATAAAATTTTAATTTAAAACATACTAATTAATTAGGGTTTTTAATAGAAATTAGGGTTTTTAAATTAGGGTTCCTTAATACCATTAGGGTTCCCAAATTAACAATTAGGGTTTCCTAATTATCATTATAATTCACAAAAATAATAATTAGGGTTTCTAAAATTTGCAATTAGGGCTTTCAAATAAATAATTAGGGTTTCTCCTAATTACAGAAATTATATAATACACAATAAAATTCATATAACATAATTACTGCTCAGTTTTAAACTCATAACCGAGTTTAACAATTAGGGTTTAATAATACGACATGAGGGTTATGACCTAATTTACCATATTTGGCCCACCATTATCAGACTACATATATACAGTACATATTTATAGAACTGAAAAATCAAAAATATAATTAAAATTATATTATCTTTCTCATCCCTTGATCAGTACCCAAATTTAGGGTTTGGATTTCATATCTGATTTATTTTCCATATCTAACATTATTAATTAAGTTAAAATAATTAACTTAACAATCTGAGCTAAAATTCATATAATAAAATAGTGATTATAATATTTCAAATAATCATTTCATATATTATCTAAATAATTTAAAATCACATTTTCATAGAAAATAAATAATAAAGACATTTCTATTATAAAATTAATTATTATAAGTATATACTTTATAATGATCAATAAATTCTAAAATAAAATTATTTGAAATTATTCATGTAATAAAGAAATTTTATTTATTACATATATACATACACATTACTTGTCAAATATTCCCATCTTTAAAATTAAAAGAATTCATATGCAAAATTTCTTATTTATTTACATAGAAAATATTGGTTTATTACGGTTCTGCTCTTTACGCAAATTACATATCTGCATCTGTGTTCTACACTATCCTGGTAACGTATGCATGTATTTTTTCCAATTTTTATCTGTTGGATTGTGAGTTATCACACGAAATGCATCTAAACATATAGTAGTGATTATGTATGCACAAATAACTTGATAAAAAATATTCAACATAGTAAATGTTAGTATTAAACCATGCTGAACATAATGATGTGAAAAAATTTGACTTTTGAGACAGTTAAATTGGCACCTTTTTCTACTATTTTTTTGTCCTATTTGAGGTCCAATGAGCACAAGGTAGCAAGGCAAAGTACTCCTAGTATTGAGGTTGGCCTTATGCATGATGATTTTAATTTTTAATACATATATTATGTATATGACTTTGGGGTAGGTGTGCTACTGAATGGCTACCTAGACATGCCTATGTGCATGTGGATAGTCCTATTTTCAAAGGGGACTATGAATTTTTTTTTCCAAATGTAGGCATTGGGTAGTCATGCATTTTAACTCTATTATATGGTAAAGTAAATGCATGCATGCATATAGTCATAAATGCTTTTTAGGAAGCTCCAGATAAGGAAATAGCACACCCTTTCTGAGATGATTTGGAGACTTGTTGTCTAGATATTATGGATCCAGATCACCGAAAGCGGTTCTATAGACAACTTCGGGCGTCTTTACGGAGGGCTTTCAAGTGCCTCATCCCCGTTTCATCGAACTGACCTCGTCGGTTGGTGGAGGCTGTGATTCGTCCTATCCAGGTAGATGTGCCAGATATTGAGGATGAGGAGGCGGATATTTCGATTGAGGATCCCGCTCCTGCTGCACATGTCCCTCGTAGGAAGCTTTCGAGTATTCAGGTGGCAAACCCAGAGTTGCTGGGTGATTTGAGCAGACATCCATCGATGTATTTGCATGCTAACGAGGTATGGCGTTAGACTTTGATCTTCCTTCTTTCCTATTGATAAGGATTAAAGGGTTCTGATGTTGATCTGCATTTCATGCAAGTTCCTGGTTTTACACAGCCTCGCGAGAACTGGTTCAACATTCACTCCATGTACGGTAACTTCATCCTAACTATAGAGCGAGAGAGTGCATGAGTGGGGATTCGGGGCATTCTTCTCCATCCTTCCCCGTCGTTGTCCCTGGGGTTACCTCAGGGCATTGTCTGAGCGATGGTTTCATCAAACTCAGTCACTCCATCTGCTGGATTGCGAGGTGATGATGACGCCTATGGATTGGCGATTTATCACAGGTATGGAGTTTGGAGGGGAGCCTGTGCCTTGCATGGCGATTATTACCCCTACTGCTGTCAGATCCTTATTAGGAGTTTCGGCGGAGGCGCTCAAAGGTAGGACTGTCCGTTCAGGTCCTTTAAGCGTAGATGTTATGAGTGGGCTTTTGAGTGAGCCCATGCCTGATGATGTTAGAATCAGGGATCGCGTTCTGCGGCGATTGTTCCTGATGATCATTTGAGGCTGCTTCATAGCAGATAACTCTTCTACGGTATCCTTTGCTTTGATCAGCTCCACATGTGATGTGGACTGTATTGGAGAGTATGATTGGGGATCCTATACCTTTGCCTATTTCCTCCAGGGCATGCGTATCCGCTCATAGGGTTTGACTGAGGTTTGGCTAAGATTTTACCCATTTCTGCTGGTGAGTATTTCTCATCTTTTCCCATTCATAGGTTAAGAGTGTTTACTGATAGCAGATGTTTTGCCATTGTGTTGGCAGTTTTGGGCCTATGAGAGGCTCCCATACTTGTGTCATGTGAGTGTGTTAGGTTTAGATACCTATCCACGAGGACGATGATGGCACCATTCTATTTTGCCGGAGGTCCCTGTAGCTGAGGGCTTCACTCACTGCCGTATGCAGCTGGAGTTGCTGACAGCTGACGCCATTACATGGATTCCCTATTCAGGGGAACATTTGACCATTAGCTTTGAGGATGGACACCCGACTGGAGTTGAGTATTTGATTTCCACCAGGAGAGTTCCTCTCTTCATAGATGGAGGCTGGGAGCTCTATTTAGGAGAACGTGCTATTAGGAGCACCACAGGGGAGATCCGTATACCGATCTTGCCTTCTGCTAGGCGTCGTTGGCCCGTATCACAGTCACCCGTCACTGATATCCCATTTTTGGGGGTTGATGGTTTTGCATTATCAGAGGGTCCATGTACTCAGGAGACGTTTCAGCCGTGGTGGTCCCCTCGCACTATTGGAGCCCAGTCCCGTGCCACACAGTTTATGGGGGATATGGTTCCAGGATCCTTGATGATGACGGATTGGGTAGCTTGTGTCCAAGCTCCGACTCATATGACCCAGATTGATAGTTTGACCCGGTAGTTGGACCAGGCACATATATTTATCCGACATTTGGGCAGAGATCCAGCAGAGGCAGAGTCATTTGTTCCTTCCAGCTCAGGCGTTGGCCCCGTAGACGACCCATTCGATTTTGTCGGCGCAGATCCTCCTCTTTATAGGCCTGACATCCCTGTTGATAGAGATCCAGTGACTCAGGAGGAGTTACATCAGGTGGACAGGATTGATGACGTGGACATCGAGACCCTGGTCTTCTTCTGATGAGTATTCTCGTTATATCTTTTGATAGGCCTCTGTTAGATATTGGGTGGCTGTTCCCCATTCTCGCTATATCTTTTGATAGGCCTCTGTTAGTAGTAGGCTATTGTGCCCCATTTCCTCAGATTTATGTAGGCATCAGAAATGATGTATTAGATGATGATGTACTTAGGAATGTATGCACCATTTTTTCATTCCCTATATCATATTGCCATCCATTATCTGTTATGCATGTATCATGTTATGCATATGTATGTATGTCCAGAGATATTCATCATTGACCCCTGGATGGTCTTATGACACTGGCCGTCTGATGTATGTATTATTCGACAATTAGTCAGATAGATCATACCCCACCGTCGCTGGTGGTATTAGGTATGCGATCATGCAGATGATAGCATGTCACCACCGAGGCGGTGGTGATCAGAGATCGATTGTTGCGGCATACCATGACTTTATTGATGTTTCAGGTTCCCGCAGGGTTTATAGACGGGATGCTAGAGCATTGGCTACTAGATAGGCAGGTATTCTGATTCGGCACACATGAGTTGACTCCTACCCTGGAGGAGTATGCACGTTTGATGATGCTACCTTTAGACAGACCTTGCGTGCATCTGGCTTTGGGAGACATGAGTAGACGATTCATGACTCTCACAGGATTACGGCGCAGAGTAGTGCAGGACGAGCTGACATCTAGCCACGTGATATCCCAACATTTTTTGTACGACAGATTTGGCTCGGAGGATAGCTACTCACGACATTCCGGGGATTTCACCGCACCGGAGGACCACTAGCGTTTGGCCAGAGTTGATGTACTGTTGCTGTGAATATTGTCGTATGTCTATATGTCACGATATATGGACGAGATAGACATTGGTATCATTATGGCTGTGAGAGCTCTTAGAGAGGGTCATACCATTGTACATATGATTGTAGTAGAGACCCTGCGGTCCTACTGCTGCACTTATCCGACAGGAGTGTTCACTGGGAGTTCGGTTATGTTGTACGTGTGGTTCATATCATACTTGAGACCGGTTGGTACTCTTAGACGGCATGGGTATTGGTTCACCCATGATGTAGCCATGTCATACTCCTTTCAGCTGTCGGAGTGTATAGATGCTCTGTCTTGGTCGGCATTTTTGGTAGATATCAGAGATCCATTCAGCATATTGCCGTGCTCGGGGCTTTGCTCACCATACAGCTTTATTACTCACGCTCCGGGCATGTACTATCTCCCTCTGGCTGGTTTGAGAGGCGTGACTATTTATCACCCACTGGTCGTGATGTCGCAGTTCCACCATTTCCAGGATCTCCATCCTTTTGAGGGGCCGATAGGTCAGCGTTCAGCTTCTCGGTATCTCTTAGTAGAGGACCGATCCCGTGTGTATGCTTGTTGGGATCAGCGTGAGATAGCTTCTTTTTCTGTCAGTCGTCCAGGTTGTTCTGCAGAGTATTTCGCGTGGATGGAGATAGAGATTTTATTGGTTGCATCCGTATCTGCAGTACCGGATAGCGAGTTAGACGATGTAGAGCCCATGGAGGACATCGATACCTACATCGAGGAGGAGTCCGTTGCTAGGTTGCCAACATTTCTTCTGGATTCTCCTAGTACCAGTACTGTTGTGATTCAACACTTGGCACAGTACTTAGAGCAGAGTCTTCATCTGATGACCTTTGAGAGAGATCAGGCTCGATCTATGATGTTGACTGCCCTTGATGGGAGGGACGCAGCTCTATTAGAGAGAGACGAGGCATTAGATCGCAGAGATGCCGCTATTGTTGTCTTGTGATGAGGCCATATCACCCGAGAGATGCGATGATAGTTAAGCGGGATAGTGCTATATCCGCCGGGATGTAGCCATCCACGAGATAATCTTGCGGTGAGGTCCCTTACCACTAGCATGATCGCGGAGATGAGCGCATATATTGATGATCATATGGTCACCATGAAGATGGCTGCAGATCTGTTGGGTCGTGTGGATATTCTCGTACAGGAGACCACAACTTCTCCTTATTCTTCTGAGAGGGACGCCGTGTTGGGCTTGTTAGCTCGCATATACCCTGACTCGTAGACGAGCTTGTATTTTTCTGCACAGACTAGCTTAGCCATTTTGTCATGTACAGTTTACATTGTATAGATTAAACAACATTATATATGACATGGAAATATATTTTTGGATCACTACCCTTTTAGATATGCCTTACTATTTGCTTGATATTTTGCTTGCTGCTTCAGGGCTTGTGGTCTTGATGTATTCTGAATTCCTCCTAGGTGGATGGACATTGAGTTGTCTCTGGATATTTCAGAATGGATCATCGATCTGTATGTATCCCTACCATCTTTGGTGTCTTGGGACTGGTTTCTGGATGGAAATGTGGAGAAGAGTGTGGCTTTCCTCTCTTCAAGGTATGACCACATCTTAGATGGTCGCCGAATCTCTTATTTGGGAGGAGTTCAGGTAATTCCATCCCTTTGGTCTGAAGCCGAATGAAATGTAGGGGATCGAAGGATGTTTCCAGTACCAACTGACAAGGGTTTGTGTTTTGGTAAGGGCGAGACCGTACCATGAATGGTTGCCTACGTACTCCTATTGAAGAGGAGATCAGGTCTGCGTAGTTCGAACCTGGTGTACGAGGTTCAACGCTATATATGGTTGAAATGGTGTAGGAATGTTTTTTTGTTGTTTTTGTGAGGAGAAGATGGTAGAAATGTTTTTGTTGTTTTTGCTTTATTGCGACCGGGCCATGTGACATGGTTGCCTACGTACTCCTATTGAAGAGGAGATCAGGTCGACGTAGTTCGCCCCTCAGGGCGAGATGAAAAGCGTAATCCCATGTGTAGGTCAGAGTGCGGGGAGGAGAAAGTTTAATCCTAGATTGAGGATAAACTACAGGTATGAGAAGTTTGATCCCATGTATGGGTAGCCAAACTGCAAACGCAAGAGGTTTAATCCGCGGTAGGATGACCTAAGTTATAGGAACGCAAAGGAGAAAGCCAGGCTGCTGGATTTAAAAAGTATGTTTCCCTGAGGGGCAAAGTGTAGGAAAGTTATAGGTGGTAAAGGGTTAAAGAACCAGAATGACTGGTGATCTGATGGTCCGACACTAGGGTGTTTGCGAATTACTTCAGACATAGTACCGTTTCACGGCGTCTGAGTTGATGAGTTGTGGAAATTCATCACCGTCCATTTCTTACAATCTGAGAGCGCCTCTTGTCAATACTTCCTTGACAATAAACGGGCCTTCCCAGTTAGGAGCCAATTTTCCTTTAGCCTGATCTTGGTTGTCAAGAATCTTCTTCAAAACCAAGTCATGTTGTTTAAACCGCCAGAGTTTGGACTTTTTATTGTAGGATCTCGGTGATCCTTTCACGATATAATCGACCATGGAAGATAGCCGCGGTTCGCCTTTCGTCTATTAGAGACAATTGGTGATACCTGTCTTGTACCCATTGGTCTTCATCCAGCTGAGCGTCTATCAACACTCTAAGGGATTCCATTTCAACTTTTATGGGGAGCACTGCTTTCATCCCATAGGTTAGAGCGTAGGGGGTTGCCCCAGTGGAAGTACGCATTGAGGTTATGTAGGCTAACAGAGTCAGAGGCAATAGGTCGGGCCAATCTTTGTGGTTGGCAGACATCTTTTGCATAATCTTCTTGATGTTTTTGTTAGCCGCTTCAATAACACCATTAATCTTCAGACAATAGATGACAGAGTTGAGATGTTTGATGTGGAATTTACTGCATAATTCCTCCATAATTTTGTTGTTGAGGTTTTTGGCATTGTCTGACACAATCACCTCTGGTTGTCTGTATCGACAAACGACATTGTTTCGGCGAAAGCAACGATGACTTCTTTAGTAACCTCGGAGAAGGAGGTCGCTTTCTACCCACTTGGTGAAGTAGTCGATCATGGTGAAGATAAATCGGTAACCATTACTGGCTTTAGGCTCGATGGGCCCGATAACGGCCATTCCCCATATTGAGAAGGGCCAAGGTGAACTCATATTGTGGAGTTCCCGTGGAGGGGCGTGTATAGCATTCCCATGAATCTGGCACGGATAACATCTCCTGACGTGGTCATTGCAATCAGCCTTAAGAGATAGCCAATAATGTCCTGTCCTGAGGACTTTCTTGACAAAGAGGGAGCCACTCATGTGGGGCCCATAGACTCCACCATGGATTTCATCCATAAGCCTTTGGGCTTGCTCTTTGTCTAAACATCTGAGGAGACCTAGTCATGCATCTCTTTTGTAGAGCGCATCTCCACTCAGGTAGAATTTCATAGCAAGTCGATGGATCCCCCTTTCCTTAGTCGGGCTCGCCTCAGCGGGTGGAGATCCATCTAACAGATATTCCTTGATATGCTGATACCAAGGATGTGGGATGGGAGGTAGCTCATCCGATACTTCTCCAACGTAATTCCCATAGGCTGGGGCTTTTTGCAGGGAAATTGTGACGCTCTGCAAGTGTTCCTTGTCTGATATGCGAATCAAGGAGGCCAAAGTTGCTAATGCGTCCACAAAGTCATTCCTATTACGAGGAATGTGTAGAAAAGAGATTTCTTCGAACTCCAAAGCCATCTTCAAAACCTGCCGATGGTAAGGCAACAAATGTAGTTCCTTGGTTTGATAGATTCTAGTGGATTGTCTGATTACCAGCTCTGAATCTCCAAGGATAGTTAATCGTCTGATGCCCATTGAGCGGGCAAGTTTTAGCCCCATGAGATAGCCTTCATACTCAACCATATTGTTGGTGCTGACAAACTGTAATTTGACCAGAATTCAGATATCGCCCCATAAGAAGACACTAGAATCGCTCCAGCTCGTAACCTTCCATATTAACAACTCCATCAAAATACATCTTCCATGATTGGCGCCAGATCGCATCGATGGTGGTGTTCTTTGTCGTCATTACTCCTTCATCAGGGAAATATGTTTCCAAGGGTTTGAAATCCCCTAAAGGTGCGGCGGCCAGTTGATTTGTGATTCCTTGACCTTTGATGGACTTTTATGTCACATATACAACGTCAAATTGTTGTAGGATCAACTGCCATCTGGACAGCCGACAATTTAACATAGGTTTGTTGAACACGTACTTGAGAGGATCCACGCGGGATATGAGATGGGTTGTGTGACCATGGAGGTAATGTTGTAACCTCATGGAAGGCCATGCTAAAGCACAACACGCCTTTTTGATCGAGTGTACTTGTGTTTCTTCGTCTTCGAACCTTTTGTCGAGGTAATAGATAGCTCGTTCTTGGCCTCTATCGCCTTTCTCGTCTCAAAGATGCGACCCCATGGCATTGTCACTTATGGACAGGTACATAAACAGGGGAACATCATTCCTGGGTGGTACCAAGACGAGAGCTTTGATTAACTATTTCTTGATGGTAAGGAAGACATTTTGACACTCATCATTCCATTTCTGTGATGGCTTGGATTTTGGCAGGATCCAGCTCAATCCCTTTGTGGCTGACTAGAAATCCTAGCAACTTGCCCGATTTAACGCCAAAGGTGCACTTGGCTGGATTCAACTTCAAGTTGTACTTACGCAACCTATTGAACAACTTTCTGAGATGGTCTATATGGTCATCCTCCTTCCGGGACTTGACAATGATGTCATCCACGTAGATCTCGATCTCTTTGTGCATTAAGTTATGGAAAAGAGCCATCATAGCTCGTTGATAGGTGGCTCCGGCATTGATGAGGCTGAATGACAACCGTCTATAGCAAAAGGTTCCCCAAGGTGTGATGAAAGCAGTTTTCTCACGATCCTCCTTGCAACCATGATCCGATGATACCACAGTAAAGCAATCAAAGAAAGGAGTACATGTCGATTGCATGTATTATCAATGAGAATGTGGATAAATGGCACGGAAAGCTATCTTTTAAGCAAGCTTTGTTCAAGTCCCGTAATCCACGCAAACTCGCACCTTCCCTCCGTGTTTAGGCACAGATGCACAAAGTTTGATATCCACTCGTGGATATGTAGACACCATTATGATGCCACCTTGAAATTTTTTCACAATTTCTTCTTTCACCTTTAAACTCCATTCAGGTTTCAATTGTCGGAGCTTTTGCTTGACTGTCTTAAATCCCTCTTTAATGGGAAGGCGATGAAGGACAATGTCAGTGGACAAACCCACCATGTCTTCATGAGACCATGCAAACACATCCTGGAATTGGGTTAATAGCGTAACCATGTCATTCCTTTTGTTTGGGGTAAGGTCTGAACCAATCTGGATTAACTTAGAGCTTTCTAAGGTTCCGAGATTGAAGGAAGTGGTTTGATCAAGGTTGGGTTTAGGTTTGTCTTTGACCCATTCTTGAATTTCTGGAGGCACCTCAATGTCATCATGTATTCCATCAAGGCTGAATTCATCTCTACATCAAAGGTACAATCCCCGTGGAGAAGAGGCACCGTAACAGCAAGTACAGGCACATCTAAATTTAGTGTCCTGAAACAAAATATGCTTTATCTTAGTATATATGAAATGTGTTGATCATACACAGTGTTAGCATATATTGGCAAAATAAACTGCTAATACTGTACAGAAAAGTAAGCAGTTATTATATCTACAGGGCAGAAAGAGTTTCTACCCGCTTTACCCTTGACGACCAATGCAAGGGATGCTGTTCCAATTGGCAAGGGCAAAGTCCGGGTGGACCGCAGTGATGGAGGGATTGTCATCATCCTCCCTATCCCGAATGATGGCCATTACATCTGGGCAATCATCGTCTGGGGTGTATCTAATGGTATGTTCATCATGAACGATGATGAATATACCGGACATCATCCATATGACGTCTTGCTTGATCCTTCGTTTTCTCTTCTTCCACTGCGGGATTTGGAACAAAGATTTCTTTCTCCTTCACCGGTACCGGCTTGGGAAATAACATAGCCATTACCTTGGCTTGCACCTTTACAGGAGGTTGTGCGGACTCAGAGTTTGAAGGCGAAGATAAATGCCACATGGTTGCAGCGGAAGGAATATGCTGATGTTTATGAGGATTCTTGTGACTATAACTGGCAAAATAGCCTAGCCCAGCTATTCCAGTTTGCCTGGTTAAGTGAATTGGGTACTTGATACCCTGGCAATCTTTACCCAACCCTTGTCCCGGCTTATGACCCAACGACATCTTTTCTTGAGTAGCCGACATTACCTCGGCAGAAATCTTGGGTTTGGGTAATGGCGCTCCAATAGCATGGTATTGGGTATTGCTTATTTCCAAAGCATGAAAACTGACTGGTTCTACATCTGCATTGGCATTGATGAACGGCATGTCTCCGTGTTGAGGAATTTCTGGTTCAGCGTTGACTGTGACCAGGATGTTGTTGATAATGTATTTCAATTGTTGGTGAAGAGTGGAGGGGACTGCCCTTGCCATATGAATCCATGGTCGCCCCAAGATCAGGTTGTATCCCGAATCTATCTTAAGCACATGGAAAGATACGCAGAATGTGTGAGGACCAATTTCGATTGGCAGCTCAATTACTCCGACCGAATTACGGCGGGCTCCATCAAAAGCTTTGATGATAGTATGGCTACTCCAAATTCGGTTAAGATTGATATTCATCTTCACCAAGGTAGCGTATGGGCATATATTCAGAGAGGAACCTCCATCTATTAAGACTCCAGCTACCATATATCCGGAGGACAAGACCGCAATGTGCAATGGCTTGCAATGACCGGTCCCTTCGGGCGGTATATCATCATCAGTGAAGGATATCACATTGTTGTTGAAAATGTGATCGACCAGATGTTGAAACTTTTCCGTATCCACTGATGTTGGGAGATAGGCTTCTTCTAAAACCTTTAACAAGACCTTCCAGTGATTCTCGGAAGTTAGGACCAAGTCCAAAATTGATATTTGTTGTGGAGCTTCTTTCAAGCTTAAAACCACCGTAGCTTCATTATGACCCACAGCGCGGATGAATTTTTTAATCTTCTCCATGGGTATTTTCCCCTTTGATTGGATGGTGGGCTTCATCACCCAGTGGGGAAGATACAGTGGATTTTTCTTCGACACTGTAGCAGTTGTATGTGAGGTGGATCCTTCACCTTCTCCATAATTCTACAAAATTGTGTGCAAGCTAACAATAGGATATTATGCTCTGTACGGCAGGTTGATTGGCTCGAGAGCGGCCACTTTCAAAGGATTTTTGCCTCCCTTGAGTTGAATTGTTGGCATTGTGAGTAATGTATTAATCCCATCAATTTCAGTGGATATGACTGCTACCACACTTTTCCACTTATTAGGGCCTGCATTCTCACTTGCACGTAACACAATATCGTCGTCCGCTAGGCGAAGGACACCACTGTTGATTAGATTTTGAATAAGGTGGCGGAGTGCCCAGCATTCTTCTATGTTGTGACCGCGAGACTGGGAGTGATATTGACATACCCTATCAGAGTTGTACCGTCCAGAACGGGGGTTGATTGGAGGTAGAAGGGAACTGATCCTTCCTTCATTGATTAACATATGAAGGATTTCCTCTATAGGTTGGCCCAGATAAGTGAATTCCCTTTTGTTGGCGAAATCTCGACGGGCTTTGGCATTTGTTCTTTTTGTCACTTTGCCTTCTCGCATTTCATTTTCTGAAAGTGACGAGGGAATATTCATGACAATAGGTAGGAGACTGGCATGCTCCTGGCTGATTAACTGACGAGTCACTTGATGCTGATATGTCACCAGTTCCGCAAATTGTTCAATTTGCTTGCAGAGAGCTTTCATCTTTCGTTCCATTATGAACTGTAACTTGGCATAATCCCATCTGTCATCACTATCTTTAAGGGTCTGGGAAGATTCACAGCTAAAATTGGAACTTTGTCCATGGCTCCAATTAATCATGTTGACCTCTCCTTCTTTGTGTTGAGGAAGAGGGTTGTCTTGAACATGCCGATCTGGTTTGGTGACCACGATCTCTCCGTTGTTTATCAGGTCCTGGATCTTGTTTTTCAAGGCCCAACAATCCTGAGTATCATGTCCAGGTGCCCTGGCATGATAAGCACATTTCTTAGCAACATTGAAACCCCGTCCATTTGGGCTGGCTGGTGGAAGAAGATGCATAATTTTCTTCTGTGTTGTAAGAAGATTGAGAATGCTCTCGAGGGTATCCCCTAAGGGTGTAAACACTCGAGGGCGTTTGACTTCTTGACCGTTTAGTATTGGAGGGTTTACAGACTTTGCTTGAAAGGGAGTGCAGTTTCTCCTTTGAATAGGCTTGTTTTGATTGCTTTTTTGCCCCTGTAGTATCAGGGAAACATCTTCTTCTTTCTTTTATGGACCTTTGAGGGTTGTTCCCATAATTTCAGTTTGGTGTGATCAAGAATGACTTTGAGTGCGATTAGGTCTTGAATCTTTTGGGACTTCAATCCCATCTCACCCGTCTCCCATGTTTGACCATTTCGAAAAATGGTTTGCCAATGCCGGCTAAAACTCTCTCATAGAAGGGAGCTTCTTGTATGTCTATGAAAGTCATGACCATCTCTGATTCTGTCATGGAAGGACTAACTAGGGCAGCCAGGCGTCTCCACCTTTGAGCATACTCTCTGAAAGACTCGTTAGACTGTTTCTTGATCTTGGTAATTTGATACCGATCATGAGCCATCTGAGTTTGAAAGTTGTATTGAGTGAGGAAAGCATGTGCTAGCTCTTCCCAACTATGGATTTTGGAGTTGTCTAATCTTGTGTACCACGAACGGGCTTCTCCAGTTAGACTCTTTTGGAACAATTCCATTCTGAGATTTTCGTCCTCTACATAAGATCCAAGTTCTCCAATAAACACCTTTAGATGTGTGTAAGTATCTCCTAACCCGTCATATTTTTCAAAGTCAGGAGTTTTAAATTTTTCTGGATAATGGACACCAGGAAAAATACACAGATCAGCATATGAAACACTCCCATGTGTTCCAATTCCTTTGATAGCGCGAAGGGTTTCTTCCATTTGGAGGACTTTCTTTTCGATGTCACCAGTGTCTGGATCTCTAGTGGGATGGGCAACATCATGAGTTTTGTTAGTTGTATCCAACTGTAGTTCAGGTATGGTAATGACCGGGATTCCTCATTGTGTGGAGGATTCAGCATGTACGGGTATTTTCTGACCCTGTGTAGACTGGTGTAATTCTTTTAGTAGAAACGACCAAATCGATGTCTGTGTGCTTAATCATCGAATTCTTTGCAAGAAATCGGATTAAGTTCATCTGGTCGGATGACGACATGATTGATTTGTAGGCTCATTACCTTTTGGACTTTGACCGGGTAGTAGGTCCGATTGATTCCCTGCGAAAGACTTGCATAGTTTAGTCTTCAGGGAATGTGGATAATAACATGCTATGTGATGTGTCCATTTTAGGACATTTATCCTGCAAAACGGATGTCAGCTGTTTGTAGCATGTTAATTAAAATATGTATGTGTACACATTTCTTCATATTTCTCATTACATGGAGATAGATATGGAATGAAATTACAAGTAATTGTGTTTACAAGTAATCGAAATGAGAGCATGACGAGACTTTCCTCCGTTTTGGGTTTATCAGAGGCTGACCTATCTTAGGTTACTCTCGCGGCTTTTTGGCATGAAGGTTCCCAAATCATCGCAATCTACTTGACGGGAAGTTAATCCGGTCTTTCAACTGGAGCAAATTTGGGTGGTGCCTTTCCTGAGTCTCGGAGAATTAGTCTTCTCACAAGTCCAGTAATCAAACACCGACGGGATAGCCTCCTAGTGGAGGGACTACACAACATACATTCACATACATCACGTCTCACCGTATGAAAAATGATGACATGTGCGAAGCACTAATATCACAAGCAGATATGGTGCGAAGCACTAATATCACAAGCAGTTATGGTGCGAAGCACTAACATCACAAGCAATTATGGTGCGAAGCACTAAGTGCAATAAGGAAATGCATTCGTACACATTCATCAAAATGTAAATGCAACATCCACGCACAAGCAGATAACAATTTTGAAAAGAGTGTAATAGCGGCTTAAGTCCCCTTACTGGATTCCCAAGCAGAGTCGCCACCCGTCGACGTCGGGATTTTTAGATGTCCCTTTCTGTTACTTGTTCTTTGGTGTTCTCATTTTAGCTGAGATTTGTTTGAAAAACAAGTGAAAAAGGTCGGACATGTATAATGTCGACGATGGACTGTTAAGAGTCATCAGTTGGTTTTTTAAATGGTTGTACCAACACAACCGAGAAAAGGTTTGTACATTGACCCAAAGGAAGTGACATCATATACTGCCTCTTGGTGAAACCGAGATTCATTAGGGTCCGGGACTTGGTTATGCGGGGAAGGTGTTAGGCACCCCTCGACATCCGTGTTACCACGGTGGCCGCCTCTTTCCAAGAAACTGTTATCTGAATGTGTGTGTATGTTGGTCAATGTGCTATTATTTGGAAGTAGTGCGAGGCCTCGTTCGAACCTATATACACCGGGTTTGAATTTATGTAAAAATTCAATTTTTAGCAAGATATAGCAATGATGTTTTATAAAAAAGGTTTTTCAGACCCTGATGCTCAATAGTAATTGAGACCTTTTACACTCCCATTTTATTAAGTGTTCGACTTGATTGATTTTATTTTACGAATGTGAGGCATTCGTACTAAAATAATGTACAAAATAATGCCAACTTCCTTGTGGGTATGGAAACCATCTGTGGAAATTCAGACACCACAGAATAATTTACAAAGTCGCCATACGGTGAAAATTTCCATCACGGAACCGAATCTAGATTCAATGGGATGAATCTGTGATCACATGATTCCTAAAGCGCACGAATCATCGCAATTTATATGAAAGCGTAGCGGTATATATATAAAAGTCAGAAATATATAACCAACCACGAAGCACATCTATGGGGATCGAAAATGTAAATAAAGTCAGAAAAGTATCAACCGCCACGGAGGAAACTCCAAAGGGACGAAAAGGTAAATAAAGTCAGAATACTTACGGCCAACCGCCATGAAGGAGACTCTAAAGTGGGACAAAATGTAAATAAAGCATATAAAGCGATCAACCGCCACAAGTAAACTCTGTGTGGAAATAATATAATATATATATATATATATATATATATATATATATATATATATATATATATATATAAATAAACCGATGTAAAATCTGTGCTCATCGAAATGTAGTTCAACATAGTTCATATATATAAGTATATATATATATATATATAAAATCGAATAAACGCACTTGGATGTAAAATCTGTGCTCATCGAATGTAGTCCCACACACAATTAATATATATAAATGTATGTATATATATATATCCAAAAGCGTAGTAAACGCACCGATGTAAAATCGAAGCTCATCGAATGTAGTCCTAACAATTATATATATATATATATATATATATATATATATATATATATATATATATATATATATATATATATATATATAAGCAAGTAAACGCCCACACACAAAGTCTAGGCTCATCAACAAAGTCCTACACAGCTTAATATATATAAATGTATATATATATATATATGTTAAAGCAAATAAACGCTTGCAATCGAGGTTCAGGCTCATCGAACAAAGTTCGACACACGCTTAATATATATTAATGTATATATATATATATATATTTATATATATATATATATACATTTATATATATATATACATTTATATACATTTATATATATATATATTAAAGCAAATAATCGCCTCCATCCAAAATTCAGGCTCAATCGAGGCATAACTCGATAATGTTAGTCAATATATATATATATATATATATATATATATATATATATATATATATATATATATATGATCGAATGAAACCACTGACCAGCAAGCCCTGCAAAAGTAAGCAACACGACTCTCAACGTGTAGAAGGGTGTGTGCAAAGATGAAGAGAAAGACTCTAAAGTGTGTGAGAAGGGTTACAGCTGATTGCTAAAGAAGACTTCTATATCTTTAGAGTGGGTAAACACTGACTTTTGTTGGTACAAAAGGGCTATATATGAGCTCACAGGTGTTTAAAAGGGGAAAGTACACTGCATGGGTGAGTGCAGAGCAAATTGGGCAGGGCTTCCTCGCCTTTTTCTCTTGCAAAATGGGCAGCCCAAGCCCTCTATTTAGCCGCAGGTGTACCAGAGGCAACCCGGGTGGGCCCGAATTTTTCGGGTCAGGTCGTCTCGAAGTACGTGCACTCGGGCACTATAATGTCCACTCGAACTTTCGGCGCAATCCGGGCATCCGCTTTGAGGTATACTGAGACCTATTTCGCATCACCGCTGTTTAGAGAGTTTATGCGATGGCATGGGATTAGAGTTTGTACGAAGTCATTGAAGATGGGACGATGCCCTCCGGTCTTCAAGCTTCAACTTTCATTCGTTACCCCACACAATAGTCACTCAGGATTGGTTAGTCTTGTAGGACATCGTTGCGTAGAGACGTGACATGGCATCGTGTTGACGAGATGACGATGTTGCCCCTCACCGGTGTTATTGCTGGATTTGGCTGATAAAGCAGACGTTGCTCAGACTTCGCTGAGATTGGACTGCCGCAATTGTTGAAGGTCCTCATTGTCACCTTTGAGGTGTGCCTGTCTTCCCGATGTTATTGCCGGGTTGGTACAGTAGATCTCGCTGTGAGCGCCGAGATTGAAGCTGGTTGCATTTGAAACAAGCATTTCCGGGGTTATCACCGAAACTGCATTTCTTGGGGTTATCACCAAGGTTGGTGGCTATTCCCATGGTTGGGACTAAGACTGGATACCTCGGGGTTGTCTCCGAGATTAATTGGTCTTCTCCGGTGTGTGTTCCGGTATTGAATTTGCAGGCCTCGGGGTTATCTCCGAGGTTGGAATTGTTACTCCCAGTTTGCGATCCGGGGTTGATGTTGAACTTTCGGTGGTATCCGGTACGGATTTGGATTGTCTTTCAGGGTTCCCTCTTAAAAGATGAATCTGTCCTCCTGCAATGTTAGTGACAGTAGTACAGAAAATTTTGAGTGTCTACAATAATAGTACGATTTATGTCGGTCAAAATAGAGGTCAGAAACGTGTTCATGAACAAATCTGGGTTTTCCAGATTGTTCTTCAGGCAGTTGGTCAACCTATGTTTGACCGTGCTTATTTTCGTTTCTATTTATGATATGAGCAATATAAAGGCATGATCATGTAGTATTTATACCAGACTACAAAGTCCATTACACAAACATGTCCAAATCACTTGTCAGTAGAAATATCAGAGGCCTTAAAGATGTTGTCAGAGCTACCTGGAAAAATTTGGGTTTTCGAAAAATTATTTCCATGGTCGGTCAACCATGTTTGACTGATTATAACTTGAAATCTACACATGATCTATCCATGTTTCCAGTTCCAGATCATAGACAACATAGCATACTACATATCTATAACACAAAATACACCAAACATCAAACACACACAGATCTATGAGGTCTGACATATAACTGTCAGACCATTTTTTCCATATTTCTAGATTTTTCAAAACTTTAGATTCGAGCATCTAGATGTTATGGATCCATGATCCAACAACCCAGATCTCTAATTGACACCTTATAACACAACTTTAACCAACAAATTACAACAACTAACATCAGATTAAAAATTTAGGAAAATTAGGGTTCTTACCTTCTTAGCTTTGATTTCTTGAATCTGATTCTTTGATTCTGTTCTTGAGAGGCTATGAACTGATTATGGCTCACCTTCTCTCTCTCTCTCACTCTAAATCTCAAAAATGAAGAGAGAGAATGGCTTGGGAGAAAATGAAATGTAAAGTTGCCTTCTCTCTCTTTAATCTATAAAAATGATACAATGTTGCTATGATATGCTGATTTCGGTTTGGAGCTGGAGTATTAGGCCACATGGAGTTGGTGGAGTGGTTCAACCACTCAATTATTGTAAGATCTACCAAATATCATCAATAATGCAACAAAGGGATTTTTAGTCATTTCCATATAATTTTATTTCTAGATTGGTCATTTGATGCAAACCCTTAGGGTTTAGGGTTTGGGTTTGGGTTTAGGGTTTGAACCCTTAGGTTTTGTAATTTAGTTTCTAACATTTCCGAATTTTGGTTTTTAAAGATAGAAAATTAATATTTCAAAATTATAATTAGAATTTTCTAATTATATTAAAATTTCTTAATCACGATTTAAATCTTGCTAATTAGGATTAGCATTTCCTAAGTAAAATTGCTAATTTAGCAATTAGGGTCGAAATTGCTCATTAGGGTTTATAACCCAAAATTAGGGTTTCTAATAGAAAAATAATTTTCCTAAATTAGAATTAAATTTCTTAATTAGATTAGGGTTTCCTAATTACTTAACTTGAAATATAGGATTAGGGTTTCCTAATTAACATTAAAATTATTAAATTAATAATTAGATTTTTCTTAATTATAAATTAGGGTTTCAAATCCCGAGATTATGGTTTTCTAAATTTGAAATTAGGGTTTGCTAATTAAATAAGCTTTACCCTAATTAATATATTAATTAATAGCACTTAAGCAATATAATAATCATTTAAATTCTCGGATTAGGGTTTCATTCATCGAATTAGGGTTTTGAATTCATAGAACTGAAATTAGGGTTTCCAAAACGGTTTCTAGGGTTTCTTGTTAATCGCTATGGTTTTCTAACCGAACGTTGATGTTCTTAATATATAATTAGGGTTTATTACAGATATCGTTTATCTGGTTAACCCTTGACCCTTAACCACATCATGCACACATATACACAGAACATAAACGCTTATTCCCTTAATCCTGAATAATTCACCTAAATCCTTCACAGAATTTTGAAATCCTCAAAATTCTATCTTAAAAATATCAAACGCATACACTATTTTTCTGTCTAGGTTCTAATATTGAACCTTAAATCAATTAAGAAAATTTTTAAAAATATTCAAATTCTCGGGTTGTCACATTCACCCCTTCTTCTAAAAATTTCGTCCCCCAAATTTACCTTACACCATACACCATATTACTTACACCATTCACACACATTATCACATGCTACCCAATACACCACTCACAAGAGTTAAAATTTTAAAATTTTGCTGAGGAGTCATATAGACTAGTTGTCTATCATTTTCGCAAAGGTTTTTATGGAAATTCATCCGCAAATTGTCATAACCTACAGACACAAAGGGTGATTAACCCGATATGCTATGTACTGGCCAAGTACTGATTTTATCTGTTTCTCTTCACTGCCATAGGCACAAAATTCTACCTCAGTCTTATTGGATTCCGCACCAAAACAATTTGGTTCGGGAAATTTCTTTCAATGAACATTTAGAGTTTTCATAACATTAGTCTAGCTGAATCGAATATCATATACTCATACCAATAATTCAATTCAATCGAATTATTTAGTTGTAGCCAAACCCCGTTGACAAATTAAATTTTATTGAAAATATTTTTTGAAAATGACGTCATCATGCCGTACTGTATTAACAGTCCGTTTGAGGATGCCGTCATTTATATGACTTTGTCATAACACATCATACAATAGTGGAACAACGATTTTAGATCAAATTTACACTAAGTATTCCTGTATTTACAACTCCATCAACTTTTTATCATCTCTGCACCAGGTTACATGGTACATGAGTGAAAAATAAAATATATTTTGATATTTCAAATCATTTGCATCTAGCTGAAATAAGTAGCATAGACTATACTTTAAACCGTTTCAAAAATGATTACGAGTCTACATATTTTTTTTAAAAGCACATAGTGCGTATTTAGCTTGATGTCAAAATTTCGAAGTCTAGCATAGCTAGGAGTTTTGGAAAACTCATGTCTTAACTACTAATCATTTACTTAACAATCTATTTGTTCCTATAATCCTCAATTCTCCCTTTACACACAACTATACCTAGTTCGTAAAACCACACTTATGAGTCCACAAATTACCACAATCATATGAGTTTAAGAACTTGTCCTAGCCAGACCTTTGGCGTCCATTCGTTGAGGGGTTCATAAACATTTCATATAACTATGAATCAAGTATGTCATATAAGTAAGAGTTTTAAGAACTCATACTTAACCTTATATCATCTACCTATGACATATCTATCTGTTATACACATGAGAAAGAAATCACCCTCTTAACATGTATATATCAAATAACGCAACACAAACATTTCAATGATTATCATTGTCAGAACTAAGTAGTTGTTACACCAAGTACAATTCCCCGCCCACACAAGGAATCATACAACTAAGTTGCCGACATGAATCCTCAATTGAATCCCCACCTAACACTAACACCCTTCTCAATACGAATTTCATTTAACTCGTATTCATAATCCTTTCCTGAATATGTACCAACTCATTGTACAACTGACACCCAGCAATCTTGTTGTTAACTGTAAGACCCCAGCTTTTATAAATAAAGATGAATTTTTTTATAAATAATATTTTTGAATATTATGGACTAAATTTGATATAATGTTATAGTTGTGGGTAATATTTATAAATTTTGCAAAGTAAGCAAGTTGTTATAAAATATTCGTTTGGTCTGGGAATATTCTTTTGTTGGGAATATTCGTTTACTGGCTCAATCATTGGTGGACCCCACAACTAAGTATTATCATAGTTAGAAAACGACAAAATTATTTTTCTATAAAAAATAACTACAGAGGTGTTACTGGCTAAAACCGTTGAACTACCCTAGTAAAAGTAAAAGTACAAGAATACGCCAGAAGTCAGTTAATAGTAGCACACGATATTGATTATTGATGCTTACGTGAGAAGTCACTCACCTATGCTCAATTATTGCTACAAAGAATTGCCGCATCATATCTCTTATATTATCGATTCAATTATTGTCACAAGATCATCCTCAGTATAATATGTTATAGTATTAAATTATTAATTGAGACGACAAGTTATAAATGATTAATAATTGTTGAAAGATTAAATATGTGTTGATTAAAAATAAAATGATTTGTGGTAATATTTATTCAATCCTTGATGTATATAAAGAGTCTCATATGAGACGCTTGTGGTAAGTTTGATTATTTTATGGGGGGGCCCATATGTCATCATCTAAGAGTCCTTTTGTCAATAGTAATTACCTTTGTGAATAGTAATTACCTTCGTCAATAGTATTTACCTTCGTCCAATAGTAATTACCTTTGTGAATAGTAATTACCTTTGTGAACAGTAATTACCTTCGTCAATAGTAATTACCTTCTTCAATTGTAATTACCTTCGTCAATAGTAATTACCTTCGTCAATAGTAATTACCCCTTCGCAAAAGGTAGTTGTCCCTTTAATATTACCAAGAGTTAACTACCTCTTCTATTGTTCCAAGGGTTAATTACCCTTCATGAAATAGTAGTTGTCTCTTCAATATTACCAAGAGTCATTTTGACCCTTCGTTAAGACCAAGAGCCACCCTCGCTTTTTCTATAAATAGAAAGCTCATTCCTTCATTATTTCTTACGAATTCAATTGAAACTCAGAGAGAGAAACTATAGAGAGAAAGAAGAAAAGTATTTTGCTACTTCACTTTTCCAATATTCACTCTTCTAAGGTAGGGAATATTATTTGTTGTACTTTCGTAAGGGTGTTATTTTTTTTATTCATGAAGAGAACTTCATTATTCCATTCTTTATTATTCATTGGAATAACCTATAAAAGTGGCATACCCTATACATGACCAGTATATGCGGAATACCCTATACTTGGTGAAATCCTTATATTATTCCATTCTTATTTATTCTCATTGAATAACCTCAGATATGCTAATTCCCTATACTTGGTGACATTCTTCTATTATTTTATTATTCCGTTGGAACATCCTATCTATGCTTTACGCCGGACTGGTTTCGCCTTTTATTATTCTGCCTTTTATTATTCTATTGAATATCCCGTCTCAGTGTGTGTTTTACACCTGACTGGTTCCGCTTTTTATTATTCTCGTATTTATTATTCGTTGAATAACTTGCCTCATGCGCAAATACCGCATGCATGGTGATTTCTTTTGTTATTTCATTCGCTATTATACTCAAATTGGTTAAAATTTTGACTTCTATACTCCATGAATTTAGTGGAATATCCTCGATATTTAACTTCATCTAGTATTTTTAATGAAAATATTTTTCTGAGCATTCTTGAATTTTACTCTACAAAGCAGTATCATGTTGACAATTTGGACGTTATTAGTTCCTAAATAAATTAATTCGTGAACTTGTTTTATTGAATTATTATGTCATTGTCATCATCCTCATGTTATATTATGTTATCTTTGGCTTACGTGCATAGATGAACTTAGTATGATTATGACCAAGGGTCATTCGGTATAATCATGGCTTGATATAAATGATGTGACAAAAGTCCTCAGTGGCCTGTAATGCAGTGATGGATAGTTTTTGGTATGATTATGACCAGGGGTGATTCGGTATAGTCATGACCATTGATAATTGAAAATCCTTGACCGTGGTACAGGGATGGTTAGATATTGTGGTTTATTCATTAAACTGAGTCTTAGTGATAAAAAATGATGAAAACCTTTTAAAACCTAAAAGATAGTAGACTTTATTTTCTATTTGACTCTTTTAATGGATTGCATATTCTGCTGCAGTTAAACTGGTTGTCTATTGTATTTTATCAGTTTAACATTGTTGAAGACAATTGATAATTTATTCTGCATTATCTTAGTTATAATATTTCTTACTGGGCTAGTTGAGCTCACCCTTTCTTTCACTGTTCTCTTCAGGAAATGAGAATATAGCTGGGACGAGTCGGGGAAAAGAGTGATGGTCCCGAAGATAGCATTAGTAGTCCTCACTATTCTGTTAAATAGTGTGACAATAAATGTAATGAGGACTCCTTGAGTATGGATATTGTCTAAATGACAATATTCATATTAGAACTCTTAGTTTATGTATTGTCGTATGTTACACGACAGATGTATAATTAAGTTTGTATTTGAATTTATGTACCATGTAAGTGGCGACCCAAGATGGGTGACGTATACCTAATTTTGGGGGTGTCACAGTTGGTATCAGAGCTTAAGGATATGATCCCTGGCTAAGATGCGAGATAAGGGGAGAGACGGGGAATTCCTTCGCTAGTATGACCTACCTAAGTTTATTTGTTATTTAATTGGTCGGTCAGAGTATAGGGATAATATTTGATATATTAATTAACCCTTGTGTTGTGGCGGTGTTTGAAATGGCAAATTGAAATATTTACAATGGAGTGAATGTGACCAGTTGTGACACCTTTAATCACTAATCGTGTTAATGCAAAGGTCGATGAGGAATAAATTAGAGATATCCACGTAGTGAATGAAGAACTAATTGTTGCACCCGAGCTAGTTGCAGAGGTAGCAGCTGAGAGTGAGGAAGAAGAGGAAGAAGAGGAAGAAGAGGAACCTGAGGAGAATTGGTTAGAAGAAATTTATGATCAAAACTTAGAATTACAAAATCATGTTCGTGAGCTAGAAGAACAGGTTGAAGAACGGCAAACGGTCATGGAACAAAGGGATACAACAATTCAAAATTGGGTTACCCGATATGTGATGCTCAAACAAAATAACGCTTTGGCGGTGTGTAAGATATTAAAGTTGAATCGAGAATTTAAAATCAAAGATCACCGAAAGAAGAAACAATCGAACGAAGGAGAATAGACGATGCATGGGTAAAAGCTCGCACAAACGCATGATAGTGTAGAAAAAGACGATGCGATCCAATAAAGCCAAAATAGATGAAATGGACTTTGCTTTTGGACAAAGAATTGGGAGAACCCAACATCGAATTTTAATTACCTCTCAAGCATAGCGGTCAACCCGAATTCGATATGGATCGAGAATAATGATTCAAATCATGGATCGTGAATGTGAAGAAGCACTTAAGGGTGGAATGTACCCTATAGTAAAGTCAAACACGGTAATTTAAGCGAGAGCGTTTATCGAGAAACCCGAACGGTTATTACGGGTAAATTAATTATAAATTATTGTGAAGTCTATACTTTAGTCAATACAAGTTCTACCCACTCTTTTATTCTACCTAGTTGTGTTCAATGTTTAAATTTGACTCAGAAAAAATTAGACTTTGATTTATCTATTGAAACTTCGTTGGGAGAAACCTTCGTTACCTCCAATTGCTTATTAATCTTGTTGTTTCAAATAAACACTTTCACGATCTTATCTCTTTGAAAATACTTGCCTTTGAGGTAATTTTTGAAAACGATTGATTAACTACTTATTATTCTTTTGTAAGGTTGTTAGCTTTCATATTCCTAACCAACCTCATTATACAAATTCAAAGTAACCAAACCCTAAAGTTAATCACCGTTATATCAAGCCATAAGTAAAGAGCCCGAGATCCTTTCATTGTTGACTTCCTTGTGTGGAATGCACCGGCCGAGACTTTACAGAGGCGACGTCGTGAATGACGATGACAAGTTGATAGGTATCATTGTGAGGTGCTATCTAGGTTAAAGGATAGAAGTCACAATTGGTATCAATGTAACGTATCTATCCAAGTCTTGGATAAGAGTAGCGCTTTTGAATGATATTTCTATCATTAATAAATTTCTTGACGTATTCTTGAAGATTTCCTAGCCTATCTAGAGCGTGAAATCGAATTTTGTATCAACCCCATCTGAAAAAACCAATTTCTTAAACCCTCAAATATTTCTACAACTAAAAGGATCTGTTTACGAGGATTATGATGAAAGTCATAATAAAAGCATTGGACCAATGAAAATCATGGGTATATGAAGTATTAGTAAGTGTTATGATGAGTTATGTGGTTATTATGTGAAAACATGAAAGTTTCTTAGAAATCACAAAGGGTTGAAAAATCAGATTTTGGTAAAAACGTAACATGAAATTCAATTGACCATATCTCCTATTATATTTTGAATTTTTGAGTGTGGTCAAGTCCTAGAGTTAGATCTATGAGTTTTGTAGCTTATCTAAGTGGAATCACTGGAAAAGGTGTTGTAGATTTTCGTGTGGACTTAATTTAGCAAAAGAGTCCAAAGCTGCAAATTACAAAAACGCTACTGCCCAGAAACTTTAAGGGGCTGTTTAGGCCACTAAATTTATGTGAAAAATTCTGGCCTTTTGGGACATGAAAATATATGTTATAAAGTATCTCCTGTCCAAAAATGAGCTCATTCTGACTTAAAATGAACAAGTTATGACCATTTCAATATTTAGGTTTTTTTTGACGAAAATGCTATAAATCGGAGTTCTATAACTCAGATGACCATGAAATTTAAATCGAGGCTCACATTAACATGTGTAAGGTCCTGCCAAGATTTGGGAATTTTTGGAGTTAAACTTGAGGTAGCTAATATCTTAAGGAATTAATTAGAAATTAATTTTTGAAAAATAGTAAATGAATTTTAAAAATTCCGAGAAAACTATATTTTCATTATGGGACTATATTATGCTAAATCCCAGAAAAGAAATATTTTTAGGACTGATTTGGTATTTTCATGAAAATAGTTTAGTTACTGAACATATGAGTTAAATATGTTATGTGAAGTAACAAAGTTGAAAATAGGATTTTATGGCTAGAGAATCCTATATAGAGTATATGCATATTTTTTTGATGAGGGATTTGATAATTGGTGATGATATATTATGAGTATGGCATTTTTGAATGATTAAATGCATTATATGGTAAAGCGTAAACAATTGAGATAAATTATTTATAAATTTAAGAAGTGATTAAAATATTGTTATAATATTAATGATATTAGATTATGAGATTATTAAGTGATTGATAACATGAGGATATTCTTGAATCCTGGATAAATTATATTATAAATGTTTAATATTTATCCTTTATCTCATTTGATTGATTCTTTATATCATTATCCTCATGCTTATATTGTGTTGAAAGTCATCTGTGACTTACGTGAATAGATGGACTTGGTATGATTATGACTAGGGATTGTTCGGTATAATCATAACCGTAATTGAAAACACGATTATCTTTGGCCGTAGTGCATGGATAATTTGTGGTCGTGATACTAATGAATACACGATTATCTTTGGCCGTAGTGCATCGATAATTTGTGGTCGTGATACTAATGAATACACGATTATCTTTGGCCGTAGTGCATGGATAATTTGTGGTCGTGATACTAATGAATACACGATTATCTTTGGCCTTAGTGCATGGATAATTCGTGGTCGTGATGATACTAATGAATATCCTCGGCCCAGAGTGCGGGGATGATTCGATGATATGGATTAATTATTGAAATGAGTCTCAAAGAATGAAATATTAATTCATGGATGTGGTAAAAGTCATCTTTGGTCAGTAGTGCATTGATAGACTTGGTATGATTATGACCAAGGATTATTCGGTATAATCATGATCAGTAATTGAAAACACAAATATCCTTGGCGAAGAAGCATGGATAATTCGTGGTCGTGATACTATTAAGTCGCTGTCCTCAAATTATTGGTTTTACAGTTGTATATCTTTGGCCTGTAGTGCAAAGATGAATTGTTAATGAATATCTTTGGCCGGATTACGAAGATGAATTTAATATTTTTAACGATAAAGGTATTCAAGGTATCCTCACCTCTTTATCATATCAGGTACGTACCCTAATTTTGAGGGCGAAATTTCATAAGAAGGGGAGGTTGTAAGACCCTCACTTTTTATAAATAAAGATGAATTTTTTATAAATATTATTTTTAAATATTATGGAATAAATTTGATATAATGTTATAGTTGTGGGTAATATTTTAAATTTTGCAAAGTAAGCAAGTTGTTATAAAATATTCGTTTGGTCTGGGAATATTCTTTTTGTTTTGGGAATATTCGTGATTTAACGACTCAATCATCAGTGGACCCCACAATGTAAGTATTGTCGTAGTTAGAAAACGACAAAATTATTTTTCTATAAAAAAATAACGGCAGAGGTGTTACCATCAAAACAGTTGAACTACCCAGTAGTAAAAGTACAGTAATACGCCTACTTGTATAGTAGCACACGATATTGACTATTGATGCTTACGTGAGAAGTCACTCAGCTATGCTCAATTATTGCTACAGTAATTGTTGCATCATATCTCTTATATTATTGATTCAATTATTGTCACAGTATCATCTGTATAATATGTTATAGTATTAAATTATTAATTGAGACGACAAGTTATAAATGATTAATAATTGTTGAAAGATTAAATATGTGTTGATTAAAAATAAAATGATTTGTGGTAATATTTATTCAATCCTTGATGTATATAAAGAGTCTGTTATGAGACGTTTGTGGTAAGTTTGATTATTTTATGGGGGGCCCATATGTCATCATCTAAGAGTCCCTTCGTCAATAGTAATTACCTTTGTGAATAGTAATTACCTTCGTCAATAGTATTTACCTTCGTCAATAGTAATTACCTTTGTGAATAGTAATTACCTTTGTGAATAGTAATTACCTTCGTCAATAGTATTTACCTTCGTCAATAGTAATTACCTTCTTCAATAGTAATTACCTTTGTCAATAGTAATTACCTTCGTCAATAGTAATTACCCTTCACAAATAGTAGTTGTCCCTTCAATATTACCAAGAGTTAACTGCCTCTTCGGTGTTCCAAGGGTTAATTACCCTTCGCAAATAGTAGTTGTCTCTTCAATATTACCAAGAGTCATTTTGACCCTTCGTTAAGACCAAGAGCCACCCTCAGTTTTTCTATAAATAGAAAGCTCATTCCTTCATTATTTCTTACGAATTCAATTGAAACTACAGAGAGAGAAACTATAGAGAGAAAGAAGAAAAGTATTTTGCTACTTCACTTTTCCAATATTCATCTCTTCTAAGGTAGGGAATATTATTTGTTGTACTCGTAAGGGGTGTTATTTTTTTTTATTCATGAAGAGAACTTCTGTTATTCCATTCTTTATTATTCTGTTGGAATAACCTGTAAAAGTGGCATACCCTATACACTTACCAGTATATGCGAATACCCTATACTTGGTGAAATCCTTATATTATTCCATTCTTATTTATTCATTGGAATAACTCAGTGTATCTGAATTCCTATACTTGGTGACATTCTTCTATTATTTTATTATTTCGTTGGAACATCTTTTTCAGTGCTTTACTTGGGACCGGTTCCGTCTTTTATTATTATTCTGTCTTTTATTATTCTATTGGAATATCCTCGTCGTGTGTTTTATACCTTTAACTCGGTTCCGCTTTTATTATTCTCAGATTTATTATTCATTGAATAACTTTGTATTACATGCGGTACCGCATGCACGGTGATTTCTTTTGTTATTTCATTCGCTATTATACTCGGTTGGTTAAAATTTTGACTTCTATACTCCATGAATTTAGTGGAATATCCTTGATATTTGCGCTTCATCCAAGATTTTTAATAAAAATATTTTTCTCGAGCATTCTTGAATTTTACTCTACAAAAAGCGAGATCATGTTGACAATTTGGGCGTTATTAGTTCCTGAATAAATTAATTCGTGAACTTGTTTTATCGTCATTGTCATCATCCTCATGTTATATTATGTTATCTTTGGCTTACGTGCATAGATGAACTTAGTATGATTATGACGAGGGTCATTCGGTATAATCATGGCTTGATATAAATGATGTGACAAAAGTCCTCGAAAGGCACGTGTAATGCGATGATGGATAGTTTTTGGTATGATTATGACCAGGGGTGATTCGGTATAGTCATGACCATTGATAATTGAAAATCCTTGACCGTGGTACAGGGATGGTTAGATATTGTGGTTTATTCATTAAACCGAGTCTTAGTGATAAAAATTGATGAAAACCTTTAAAACCTAAAAGATAGTAGACTTTATTTTCTACTTGACTCTTTTAATGGATTGCATATTCATTTGTGATTAAACTGGTTGTCTATTGTATTTTATCGGTTTAACATTGTTGAAGACTATTGATAATTTATTCGCATTATCTTAGTTATAATATTTCTTCTTGGGCTAGTTGAGCTCACCCTTTCTTTCACCGTTTCTTCTTGTGAAATAAGAATATAGCCGGGGGACGAGTTGGGGAAAAAGAGTGATGGTCCCAAGATAGCATTAGTAGTCCTCACTATTACATTAAATAGTGTGACAATAAATGTAATGAGGACTCCTTGAGTATGGATATTGTCTAAATGACAATATTCCTATTAGAACTCTCGGTTTATGTATTGTCGTATGTTACACCTACGATGTATAATTAAGTTTGTATTTGAATTTATGTACCATGTAAGTGGCGACCCAAGATGGGTGACGTATACCTAATTTTGGGGGCGTCACATTAACTGTTCAATCATTAGATTGATTATTCTCCCTGCTATAACCTTATTAGATCACGGGGTGATCTTATCGTTTATATTACGATTTATTTCTATGTCTTGATCATTTTGTTTTACGATCTTCTATCACTGCACTTTTAGTCTTTTAGACTCTATCTATTTCTCACTACTGTTCAACTTTATTATCAGAGTTAGGGAACTCTGTATCTTATATAACTCGTCGAGATTCATCTTTGAATCTTACCGACCAACTAACTCTATTTGAGTTAGTACTTATCCTAATCACTTCGGTTATTAGTCTCAGGTATTCCTACCTAAGGTTCATAACCTACAACTTTGATACCAACTGTGACGGCCCCGAATCCGAGGTCCCGAATCACCGCGGATCCGGTTCGATCATTCTATCACTATTACTATATTTGCGGAAGATATAAACATAAATTGTTTATACAATAACTTTACACACTATTCCCCAAGGTCGAGTAACCTTAAGTTAATACACACTTCATAACTTATTCGACTTACAATAATATTAATACACAACACTTATACAATTTTAACTGCACACGTATACTAAAGCTGGAACTGTCTTTAACCTTTCCTTGTATCCGACACGTTCGTCTTAATCTGCAATGTTTTATCATGATATAACAAGGGTGAGCATAAGAATTACCCAGCAAGTTTAAGTTCAATAATATAACGATATATCATGATTGAATGAGTCTGAATAATAAGCTGGCTATAATTGTGAACTAGCAGGAACAAATTTATGACTGAACAAGTATTATACATGAACAAATATATCTGAACTAACTGGTAATGAAGGTGATCAGCCTTTCATACCTGACTTATACATGCAATATGTACAGAGTACAATTCTACAATGGCAATCAACAATGATTATCCATAAGCATATATGAATAAAACAACTCTTAGTAGAGTTAAGTAAAACAAACTTGCCTGAACCGTTGATTACCGCTACGCAATTTATATCGCTTTATCCGAACACCTAATATTAGTAATATAGATCTCCAATATTAGAACAATATCACCACAATATAATGCTATAAGATATATATATATATATATATATATATATATATATATATACATAGAATAACGTAAACATATAACACATAACCCTATCAGTCTATAACACACATAAGACTCAGTATTAGGTTAAACTATTTCAGTCTGACTTGAGTTCGACAAAGTTCTAACGTCTTGACGGTCTAGTCGGATAATTCTTCGAGTTTAAGTTCAATTAAACTTTGCCTAACACTTAACAGTTAACTTAAATAATTTTAATATTAGTCGAAATATTTTTCGTAAGCTCGTAATAATTTTTAAATAATTATTACTATTTATCGTGAATTTTCCATTATTAATAACGTATTTAAATGAATTAAATACCACATAATTCTTTTGTCATTAATATTTATTTATTATCAAATATTAATGAAATACATGTCATAATATTATAATATACTTATAATATATCAAAGTATTTTTAATACATTAAATATATGATTTTTAAACAATTAAATTCATTATCCGATAATTGCTATTAATATTAAAATATTAATATTTTCATGACAAATATCAAAAGTTATATTTTATAACTTCAAATATTTTTATAACCCTTAAATCAATTTTATATGATTTATAAATAATTAATTCTATTTTTCCTAATTTATTTAATATATTCATTAAATAAAATAATTACCATTAATATTAATTAATTAGTGAAATTTATCACAAAATATTAAAAGTTACTAAAAATATCTTTAAATATTTTCTTACACCATAATATTATTTTTCTTGATTTTTCATGTATTAAAATCATTTTAAATAATTTATTTAATATTATAATTAAATAAATTAAATACCATTTATATTCCAAAATATTAAATATTTATGAAATATACTCTAAATAATTAAAAACTATTTTTCAGACTTTAAAATAATTTTTTAGAATTTATTATGTATTTTTAATAATTAAAATCCATTATTATCTATTTATTTAATTAAAATAAGTATTTTCCGAAATTAAGTGTCGCTAAAGGTGCCATAGGTGACAAAACCGTCGCTAATGGTGTTCTTGGGCTGTTCTTGAGCCTTCATGTCAGTCAGCAAGGTAGGAGGTTTGACCGGGTTTAATTCAGTGCTGATTTTGATTTCTGGGTTGGCTAAGTCATTATACTTGTAGTATTTATGTACTACTACAATTATATACCATCATCTAAGTCATTAAGCATCACAATTGCAAGATCCAAGCTTGCAAAAGTTACTGTCAAAGGCTTGCTGGGATTTCTGTGTTTTCCAGAAATCTAGTCAGTTTCGAGTGACCACTTTGTGGCTCACAAATCTTATGGTTCTGGTCATTTACTGGTCGACATCTTAGTTCATAAATGTAGTGCTTGTGTCAAGGAACAACAACCAGTCAACTGATCAACTAATTAGAAACATCATAATAGTACGATTTATGTCGGTCAAAATAGAGGTCAGAAACGTGTTCATGAACAAATCTGGGTTTCCAGATTGTTCGTCAGGCAGTTGGTCAACCTATGTTTGACCGTGCTTATTTTCGTTTCTGTTTATGGTATGAGAAATATAAAGGCATGATCGTGTAGTATTTATACCAGACTACAAGTCCATTACAAAAAACATGTCCAAATCACTTGTCAGTAGAAATATCAAAGGCCTTAAAGATGTTGTCAGAGCTACCTGGAAAAATCTGAGTTTTCCAGAAATTATTTCCATGGTCGGTCAACCATGTTTGACTGATTATAAATTGAGATCTACACATGACCTATCCCTGTTTCCAGTTCCAGATCATAGACAACATAGCATACTACATATCTATAATACAAAATACACCAAACATCAAACACACACAGATCTATGAGGTCTGACATATGACTGTCAGACCATTTTTTCCCAGATTTCCAAAATTTTCAAAACTTTAGATTCGAGCATCTAGATGTTATGAATCCATGATCCAACAACCCAGATCTCTAATTGACACCTTATAACACATCTTTATCCAATAAATTACAATAACTAACATCAGATTAAAAATTTAGGAAAATTAGGGTTCTTACCTTCTTAGCTTTGATTTCTTGAATCTGATTCTTTGATTCTGTTCTTGAGAGGCTATGAACTGATTATGGCTCACCTTCTCTCTCTCTCTCAATCTAAATCTCGAAAATGAAGAGAGAGAATGGCTTGGGAGAAAATGAAATGTAAAGTTGCCTTCTCTCTCTCTCTTTAATCTATGAAAATGATACAATGTTGCTATGATCTGGTGATTTCGGCTAGGAGCTAGAGTATTTGGCCACATGGAGTTGGTGGAGTGGTTCAACCACTCAATTATTGCAAGATCTACAAAATATTTTCAATAATGCAACAAAGGGCTTTTTAGTCATTTCTATATAATTTTATTTCTAGATTGGTCATTTGATACAAACCCTTAGGGTTTAGGGTTTGGGTTAGGGTTTTGGGTTTGAACCCTCTAGGATTTTGGGTTTGAACCCTTAGGTTTTGCAATTTAGTTTCTAACATCTCCGAATTTTGGTTTTTAAAAATAGAAAATTAATATTTCAAAATTATAATTAGAATTTTCTAATTATATTAAAATTTCTTAAACACAATTTAAATCTTGCTAATTAGGATCAGCATTTCCTAATTAAAATCGCTAATTTAGCAATTAGGGTCAAAATTGCTCATTAGGGTTTATAAACCAAAATTAGGGTTTCTAATAAAAAAATAATTTTCCTAAATTAGAAATTAAATTTCGTAATTAGATTAGGGTTTCATAATTACTTAATTTGAAAATTAGGATTAGGGTTTCCTAATTAACATTACAATTATTAAATTAATAATTAGATTTTCCCCAATTATAAATTAGGGTTTCAAATCCCGAAATTAGGGTTTTCCAAATTTGAAATTAGGGTTTGCTAATTAATTATGCTTTACCCTAATTAATATATTAATTAATAGCACTTAAACAATATAAAAATCATTTAAATTACCGGATTAGGGTTTCATACATCGAATTAGGGTTTCGAATTCTCAAAACTGAAATTAGGGTTTCCAGAACCGGTTTCTAGCGTTTCTTGTTAATCACTTGGGTTTTCTAACCGAACTTTGACGTTCTTAATATATAATTAGGGTTTGTTATAGATATCGTTTATCTGGTCAACCCTTGACCCTTAACCACATCATGCACATATATACACAGAATATAAATGCTTATTCCCTTAATCCTGATTAATTCACCAAAATCCTTCACAAAATTTTGAATTCCTCAAAATTCTATCTTAAAAATATCAAACGCATACACTATTTTTCTTTCTAGGTTCTAATATTGAACCTTAAATCAATTAATAAAATTTTTAAAAATATTCAAATTCTCGGGTTGTCACAATGATAAAGAGGGGCATCTGTAGAAACTCAAAATTTTCTGTACACCTGTCACTGACATTGCAGGAGGACAGATCCGTCTTTCAAGAAGGAAACCTAGAAGATAGTTCATATCCAATCCGGATACTACCGGAAGTTCAACATCAACTCTAGAACACACACTCAGAGTAACAATTCCAACCTCAGATATAACCCCGAGGCGTGCAGATCCAATACCGGAACACACACTGGAGAAGACTGATTAATCTCGGAGATAACCCCGAGGTATCCGGTCTCGATCCTCAATCATGGAATAGCCACCAACCCCGGTGATCACCCCAAGGAATGCGGTTTAAACAATAACCCTCAAAATGCTTGTTTAAATGCAACCAGCTTCAATCTCGGCGCAACGAAATACTCAGTACCAACCCGGAGATAACACTGAGAGGACTGGCACACCTCAGAGATGATAATGAGGACCTTCAACAATTGCAGCAGTCCAATCTCAGCGAAGCCCTGAGTAACGTCTGCTTTATCGGCCCAAACCGGCGATAACACCGGTGAGGGGCAACATCGTCATCTCGCCAATGCGATGCCACGCCACGTCGTCTCAACATTTCATACACACATCTCTACACAACGATGTCCCACAAGAATCTAGGAAAACCAATCCCGAGTGACTATTGTGCGGGGCATCGTCCCATCTTCAATGACTCCGCACAAGCTCTAATCCCATGCCATTGTACAACTCTCAACAACGGCTGTCCGAAATAGGTCTTGTATACCTCAATCGAATGCCCGAATTGCACTTCTGAAAGTTCGACGAACATTACAGTGCCTGATTGCACGTACTACGAGACGACCCGACCCGAGAAATCTTGGGCAACCCGGGTAGCCTCTGGTACACCTGCGGCCTATACCGTATACCTGCGGCTCCACCCTCTATAAATATAGGGCTTGGGGTGGCCATTTTGCAAGAGAAAACGGCGAGGAAGCCCTGTCCAATACAGTGTACTTTCTAATTTTAAACACCTGTGAGCTCATATATAGCTATTTTTGTACCTACAAAAGCTAGTGTTTACCCACTTAAAAGATATAGAAGTCTTCTTTGGCAGCCCACTGTAAGCCTTCTCACACACTTTAAAGTCTTTCTCTTCATCTTTGCACACATCCTTCTTCACGTTGAGAGTCGTGCTGCGTTTGTTTGCCCGGACTTCGGTCCGAGGTTTTATTTCAGTTTTTATATACATATATATATATTTATATATATGGACTAACATTATCGAGTTATGCCTCGATTGAGCCTAGACTTCGGTCTGGAGCTTTTATTTGCTTATATATATATATATATATATATATATATAAGCAAATAAATGTCGAACTTTGTTCGATGAGCCTAGATTTCTGGTCTGGAGCGTTTACTGCTTTAATATATATATATATATATATATATATATATATAAATATATCAACTGATGAGCCTGGATTTTTACATGTGGTGCGTTTATTGCTTATATATATATATATATATTTACATATTTCGTCCCACCTGGAGTTTACTTCGTGGTGGTTGATCGCTTTTACATCTTTCTTTACATTTCGTCCTGCCTGGAGTTCACTTCATGGAAGTTAATTGCTTTGTACAGCTTTATTTACATTTTACAGCATTTATATATATACCTGCTTACTACTTTCATACAAATTGCGGTATCATGTGCGCCTAGGAATCATGTGATCACAGATTCAACCTATTGGATCTAGATTCGGTTCTGGTGATGGTCATTTTCAGCTGTAAGCAGCTTTTGTAAATTATTCTGCAGTGTCTGAATTTCCTCAGATAGTTTCCATACCCATGAGGAAGTCGGCATTATTTTGCACATTATTTTCTTATAGACGCTTCGCATCACCGAAAATAAAATCAATCAAGCCGTATACTTAATAAAATGGAAGTATCAAAAGGTCTTAATTACTATTGAGCATCAGGATTTGAAAAACGGTTTTTACAAAACATCATTGCCATATCTTGCTAAAAACTAAATTTTTACATAAATTCAAACCCTATGTATATAGGTACGAACGAGGCCTCGCACTACTTCCAAATAACAACACATTGACCCACACACACATTCATATAATAGTTTCTTGAAAAGAGGCGATCACTGTGGTAACACGAATGTCAGGGGGTGCCTAACACCTTCCCTCCGCATAACCAAGTCCTCAGACCCTAACGAATCTCGGTTTCACCGACCCGTTTAGCAGTGTCACATCACTAGGTCAATGTGCAAACCTCTTCTCGGTTGTATTGGTACAACCATTTTAAAAAACCAACTGGCGACTTTCAATAGTCCATCGTCGACATTATACATGTCGGACCTTTTTCACTTGTTTTTTCAAACAAATCTCACCTAAAATGAGAACACCAAAGAACAAGTAACAGAAAGGGACAACTAAAAATCCCGACGTCGATAATATATATATATATATATATATATATATATATATATATATATATATATATATTAAAGCGATAGAACGCCCGGGTCAAGTCTAGGCTCATCAAACAAAGTTCGACACACAGTTAATATATATATATATATATATATATTAAAGCAGTAAATGCTCCAGACCGAAGTTTAGGCTCATCGAACAAAGTTCGACACACAGTTAATATATATAAGTATATATATATATATATATATATATATATACAAACTAAAATAAAACCACGGACCGATGTCCGGGCAAACACAAGCAACACGACTCTCAACGTTAAGAAGGGTGTGTGCAAAGATGAAGAGAAAGGCTTTAAAGTGTGTGAGAAGGCTTATAGTGGCTGCCAAAGAAGACTTCTATATCTTTAAAGTAGATGAAACTCGGCTCCCGCCGGTACAAGAGTAGCTATATATGAGCTCACAAGTGTATAAAATGGGAAAGCACTCAGTATATTGCAAGTACGGAGCACATTTGACAGGGCTTCCTCGTTCTTCTTTTTTCTTAAAATGGATACCCCAAGCCCTCTATTTATAGAGGGGGGAGCCGCAGGTGTACCTGAGGCTTCCCGGGTTGCCCAGGGTTTCTCGGGTCGCATCGTTTCGCAGTACGTGCACGTAGGCACTGCAATGTCCGCTCGAGCTTTCAGAATTGCAATCTGGGTATCCGACTGAGGTATGTAGGACCTATTTCGGACCTCCATTGTCGAGAGTTGTACAATGGCATAGGATTAGAGGTTTTACGAAGTCATGAAGATGGGACGGTGCCCTCCGGTCTTCAAGCTTCAAGTTCTATCCGTTACCCTGCACAATAGTCAGTCAAGATTGGTTTTCCTTGATTCTTGTGGGACATCATTGTGTAGAAAGGTGTATATGAAATGTTGAGGCGGCGTGATGTGGCTTTAGAGTGGCGAGATGATGCCTTTTCCCCTCACCGGAGTTATCGCCGGTTTGGTGATAAAGGCGACGTTGCTCGTGGTTATTCTTTGAGATTGAATTGCTGCCAAATGTTGGAGGTCCTCAGTAGCATCTCTGAGGTGTGCCTATCCTCCCGGTGTTATCTTTGTGTTAGTACTGGGTGTCTCGTTGTGAGCGCCGAGATTGAACCTGGTTGCATTTGAAACAAACATTTCCTGGGTTATCGCCGGAACTACATTCCTTGGGGGGATCACGAAGGCTGGTAGCTATTCCCATGATTGGGACTGAGACTGGAAACCTCGGGGTTATCTCCGAGATTAATCGGTCTTCTCTGGTGTGTGTTCCAGTATTAGATCTGCACGACTCGGGGTTATCTCCGAGGTTGGAATTGTTACTCATGGTGTGTGTTCCGGGGTTGATGCTGAACTTCCGGTAGTATCCAGAATGGATATAAACTATCTTCCCGGGTTCCCTCTTGAAAGACGAATATGTCCTCTTGCAATATTAGTGACAAGTGTGCAGATAATTTCGAGTGTCTACAGATGCCCCTCTTTATCATACTCATGCAATGCAATGCATGGGTAGGATAAAGAATCCTAGACACTTGAAATGCCATAAGACAAACATGATACTATATGTAGCAACATAATGTAAATGTATGATGCATGTGTGTGGGGTTGTTGCCCAACATGCTGGGGATGATTGCTAGATCCTTGTAATGTTTACCGAGGATTGGCAACTATAACCTGATCAGATGTGTGATCCGAATCTCTTAGGATGTTGATGTCGGAGTTATCACCAAAGTCCTGAATCCTTTATACAGACTTAATTCCGAAGAGGTACCTCTTATGTGTAAGAGATCTGTGGGGATATAGTTTTTTCTATTTGAGGATGTGTATAACATATTCCATCATCAATCCTTTTTGATGATGTTGACCTTTCCTGGGTTGTATCGCCAGGATATGTCAAGATTCTGTTTGATTTACTGCCAACAGCAAATGCTGTCAGGATTGCCTGACCTTCGTTGATGTATACTTCACCGACGTGTGAATCAACGGATGAACACCGTATGGGGTAGACTGTCAAGGCTGCTTGACCTTCGCTGACATGTGAATCAACAAAACATTGTGTTGTGACCCTCGTCGGGGATCCACTGGGGAATATGAATACCAACGTACGCAATCATCGAATAGCGTTCGATGCCTCGATGGGTTTACTTGCCATTGGCTGAAAAAAATGTCAAGGCTGCTTGACTTTCACTGACACGTACATCAATGGATGACAATGCGTGCTGACCCCCGCCGAGGAAGGCGTTGGTACCCTCGCTGATGTGTATAGCAGCGGCTGGTCATCGGAAGGCTTCCGATGCTCTGTTGGATTTACATCCAACTGTTATAATGATGTCAAGGCTGCTTGACCTTCGTTGATGTGTGTGTCAACAGATGAACATGTGTTGTATGTAACCCCCGTTGGGGATAACGTTGATCTTTAGGGTAATGACCCAGAGTTGGCGGCATTGGACCTGTGCAAGGTATTTCCGAATATGATTTGTAACAACTGAGATCATTGGCATAGTATACCCCGTGTTCGGGCGACTACCAATGAGTGATGTACAGACTTAAATTTCTATCTGAGAAGACCAGGATTGCAGGCTATTCTGCTCAATCGCGTAGCATTTTTATTTCCAATTTGACCTTTCTAGTTTGTGAGAACTCCTTTGTTACTCGAATCGGACCGAAGGGGAGGGTGGGGCCCACATAAAGTGCTTGCCGCAGTACACCTTTAATCATGAGATGGACCTGCGGCAAACTGTGGAGACTAATATCCTGCAGGTTGATCTCGCAAGTCACTTTCAACTTGTGTCGCGAAGAAAAATCTGAGAGCTCTCCTTCAGATCTGCTGAGTTCAGACGATTTTATACAAATTCTGCCACCGTACAAGTGTTCTGCACTATCCTGGTAACGTATGCATGTACTTTTTTCCAGTTTTTATCCGTTGGAAAATGATATATCATATGAAATACATCTAAAACACATAGTATTGATTATGTATGCTCAAATGACTTGATAAAAAATATTCAACATAGTAAATGTTAGTATTAAACCATGCTGAATATAGTGATGTAAAAAATTTTAACTTCTGAGACAATCAAATTGGCACTTTTTTCTTCTATTTTTTTATCCTAGTTGAGGACAAATGAGCAAAAGGTAAAAAGGCAGAGTACTCCTGATATTGAGGTTAACCTTATGTATTGATGATTTTTATTTTTAATGCATATATTATGCATATGACTTTGGGCAGGTGTGCTACTGAATGGCCACCTAGGCATGCCTATGTGCATGTGGATAGTCCGATTTACAAAGGGGACTATGGCAAAATTTTCCAAAATGTAGGCATTTAATTAGTCATGCATTTTTAACTCTACTATAGATGTATGTTTAAATAATGCATGCATGCATATAGTCATAGAATGCATTTTGAAAAGCTCCAAGTCAGGAAATACCAAACCCTTTCTGAGGTGATTTGGAGATTTGTTGTCCAGATATTATGGATCTGGATCAGCCGAGTAGTTCCCGTAGGACCACTTCTAGTGTACGGAGGAGGGCTTCTGAAGTGCCTCGACCCCGTTCTGTTAGACAGCCTCGTTGATTGGTTGAGGCAGTGATACGTCCAGTCCGGGCTGAGGTGTCGAACGTCGAGGACGAGGATGAGGATATTCTGATTGAGGACCCCACTCCTGCTGCACACGTTCCCCGTAGGGAGCTCCCTTGCATTCAGGTGGAAAACCTAGAGCTTCTGGGTGACTTGAGCAGACATCCCTCGATGTACTTGCATGCTAACAAGGTATGATGTTAGATCTTGATCTTCCTTCTTTCCTATTGACGAGGAGTAAAGGATTCTGATGTTGATCTGCATTTCATGCAGGTTCCCGGCTTTACACAACCTCGAGGGAATTGGTTTAGCATACACTCCATGTATCGTGCTCTTCATCCCGATTATGAAGCCGGTGAGTGCATGATTGGGGATTCGGGTTATTCTTCACCATCCTTCCCGTCGTTGTCCCAGGGTTACCTCGGGCATTATACGGCGATGGTTTCATCGGACTCGATCCTCCCATTTGTTGGACTGTGAAGTGATGATGACACCGATGGATTGGCGGTTTATCACAGGTATGGAGTTTGGAGGGGCACTAGTGCCTTGCATGGCGAATATTACCCCTACTGCCGTCAGATGTAATAACCCGATATTTTCTATATATTGAAAAATAGAATTTTTCGTATAATTTTTTATTTATTTTAAAGGTGAGGATTTGTACAAGATAAAGCGTATGTAATTATGTAATAAATAAAAATATATTTATTACGTGAATGTTTATAAATCATTTTATTTTAGAATTATTGCTCATTATAAATTATATTCTTATAATAATTATTTTTATAGTAAAAATGTTTTTATTAATTATTTTCCATGAAATTATAATTATATATTATTTAAATAATATGTGAAACGATTATTAGAATTATTAGAATTATTTATTTTATTATATGAATTTATGTTAGACTAATTAAGTTAATTATTTTAACTTAATTAGTAATATTAAATATGAAAGATAAATGGATATGAAATCCAAACCTTAATTTTGGATTATGAGCAAGGAATGAGAATAATATTATAATATTAATTATATTTTGATTTTTCAAGATTATAAATATGTATCGTAAGTACGTATTAATAATCGTTGGTCAATTATGATACAGTGTTACAAAACTCTAGTATTATTTTAATAAACCCTTATTTGATAGTCAAATTAATAAGACGGTAATATTACAAGTAATTACGTTATGTTATGAATGTCACGTGTTATGTGGTATATGATTTGTATTGTAAGTGTTAATGCTAATTATGGAAAACCCTAATTAGTAATTAACAAACCCTAATTTTGAGAAACCCTAAATAATAGTTATAAACCCTAATTTGAAACTCCATTATGTGTTTGAGACTGTGTTGTAACTGTGTTATGTGAATTATGTCATGTATTACAGAATTTAAAGTAATTAGGCAAACGCCTAATTATACTTTAAAAACCTAATTAATTAGAAACGCTGTTTAATTAAGAACCCTAATTACTAAATTTGCAAACCCTAATTTGAAACTCAATTATGAGTTAGAAACGGTTATGTAATTGTGCTAAATGAATTATGTTACGTATTATAAAATTAAATGTTAATTAGAGAAACCCTAATTATTATTTAGAAATTCTAATTTCTAGAAACCCTAATTTCTAAATTAATAAACCTAATTTACTAAAATGAAACCCTAATTACTAATTGAAATCCTTAATGTTAATTAGTGGACGTAAAACCCTAATGTTCATGTATAATGTAATTAGATAACCTAATCTAATTAGGCAACCCTAATTTTCATTTTTAGAAACTAAATTTTTATTTTAAACCCTAAATAAAAATCCTAGAAAAACATATTTTTGTTAACCTTAGGGTTAAACCCTAAGGGTCAAACCCTAAGGGTTTGCCAAGTTTATAATTATGCCCTTAAATTCTCAAGCAAAAAGACCAAAATGTCCCTCTTGCATTATTTGAGCTAACTTGAATATCTAGCAATAATTGGAGTGGTTGGCCAACTCTTGACCAACCATTTGACATATATCAATACAAATCTCAGCAAAATCAGTAGCCATAGCTCAGCCCTTCATTACAAGGCATGTATGTGAGACCCCAAATTTTATGAATAAAGATTTAAATTTCTCGAATTTTTTTTAAATATTATGGTGTGGATTTGATATAATGTTATAGTTGTGGGTAATATTTATAAATTTTGCAAAGTATGCAAGTTGTTGTATAATATTCGATTGGTCGGGGAATATCCGATGACGACTGTCTGACGGTACAATCATTGGTGGACCCCACAATGTAATTATTGTTGGATTGAGAAAACGACAAATATATTTTTTATAAAAATAACTACGGAGGTGTTACCGTTAAACCGTTGAACTACCCGGTAGTAAAAGTACGATGTCTGGCATTGGTTGCATAGTATCACACGGTATTGATTATTGATGCTTACGTGAGAAGTCACACAATTATACTCAATTGTTGCTATAGTAATTACTGCATTATATCTCTTATATTTATGATTTAATTATTGTCACAGTATCATCTGTATAATATGTTATATTATTAAATCAATAATTGAGACGACAAGTTATAATATTAAGGATTGATAATTGTTGAAATATTAAATATGTGTTGATTAAAAAATAAAATGATTTGTGGTAATATTTATTCAATCCTTGATGTATATAAAGAGTCTATTATGAGACGTTTGTAGTAAAATTGGTTATTCTATGGGGGCCCATATGTCATCATCTAAGAGTCTCTTTCGCCAATAGTAATTACCTTTACCATATGTCAAACCACTTGCCATTTCATATTATAGGCGTCGAACCAATTGTCGTTTCATATTACTGGCGTCGAACCAATTGTCGTTTCACATTACAGACATCGAACCAATTGTCGTTTCACATTACAGGTGTCAAACCACTTTGTGTTTCACATTATAGGCGTCAAACCACATAGTGTTTCACATTACAGGTGTCAAACCACTTGGTGTTTCAGATTACAGGCGTCAAACCACTTGGTGTTTCACATTACAGGCGTCAAACCACTTTTCTTTTCACATCACCAGTCGTCAAGCCGCTTGCCTTTTCACATTACAAGTGCTAAGCTAGAAATCTTCTATAAATAGAGGCCTAGTTCTTCATTATTTTTCACGAATTCATTCAAGCTATATAGAGAAAAGTATAGAGAGAATAAGAGAGAAAGAAGAAGAGAATTACATTACTACACTCTTTGCGGTATTGAATGTCCTACTAATGTAAGGGGTGTTATTTCTTTTGTATTCATGAAGAGAGCTTACATTATTCCATTATTTATTATTACATTGAATAACCTATATATGCATGAGCTACCCTATACTTGGTGAAATTCTTACATTATTCCAGGTCTTTATTATTACATTGGAATATCACATCTGCATCGCGTTTCTGTAGGACTGGTTCCGATCTTTATTATTACATTGGAATATCCTTTACGTGCGTTTTACGCCATACACAGTTACATTCTTTAATATTCATTGGAATATCCTCGTGCATGCGTTTTATGCCGGACACTGGTTCCATTCTTTATTATTCATTGGAATATCACATCACATGCATGCGTTTTACGTCGGACCTGGTTCCGTTATTTATTATTCTGTTGGAATAACCTGCCTGTGCGGTCTATCGCATGCATGGTGATTTCTTTTGTTATTTCATTCTTTATTATACTTAGTTGGTTAGAACTTTAACTTCTATACTCCATGAAATTAGTGGAATATCCTTGATATTTGCACTTCATCCAGTATCTTTTCATGGAAATATTCTTCTGAACATTCTTGAATTTTACTCTACAAAGTAGTATCATGTTGACAGTTTGGACATTATTGGTTCCTGGATAAATTAATTCTTGAACTTGTTTTATTGTATTATTATATCATTGTCATCATCCTCATGTTTATATTTTATTGAAAGTCATCTGTGGCTTGTAGTGCATAGATGGACTTGGTATGATTATGACCAGGGATTATTCGGTGTAATCATGACCGTAATGTTACAAATGATGTGGTAAAAGTCCTCATTGGCCCGTAGTTCATTGATGGACAGTTGTTGGCATGATTATGACCATTAATGAATACACAAATATTCTTGGCCTGTAGAGCATGGATAATTATGGTCGTGATACTAAAGAATATCCTTGGCCGTAGTGCAGGGGTGATTCAATGATGTGGATTATTTTTTAAGCTGAGTCCCAGCGATAAAAGTGATGAAAAACCTTTTAAATCATAAAAGATAGTAGATTTTATTCTCTACTTGACTCTTTTAATGAATTGCTTGTTCCGCTGCAGTTAAACTTGATGTTTGTTATATTGTATCAGTTTAACACTATTTAAGGCTAATGATAATTTATTATGCATTATCTTAGTCATAATATTTCTTACTGGGCTAGTTGAGCTCACCCTTTCTTTCACTGTTCTCTTCAGGAAATGAGAATATAGCTGGGACAAGTCGGGGAACGGAGTGATGGTCCTAGATGGTGCATTAGTAGTCCTCACTATTCTATGATATACTGTGATAATAATTGTAATGAGGACTCCTTTTGAGTTTGTATACTCTCTAGTAGACAATATTTGTATTCAAACTCACAGTTTATGTTTTGTCATATTGTACATGACAATTGTACTATTAAGTTGTATTTGAATTCTGTACCATGTATCTGGCGACTCAAGATTGGTGATGTATACCTAATTTTGGGGGCGTCACAGTTGGTGTCAAAGCTTAGGGATATGATCCCTGGCTAGGATGTAAGAATAGAACTAGGAGGGGAGAGACGGGAAATTCCTTCGCTAGTATGACTTACCTAAGTTTATTTGGTATTTAATTGGTCGGTCAGAATATAGGGATAATATGTTACATGTTAATTAACCTTTATTTTGTGGCAGTATCTGAAAATGACATCCGAGAATGTTGAGAATAGCAATGGAGCACAGGAGACCGTTGATTCTCCACAGATCAATAATCAGGACAATATGCAACAGGATGGCAATAATCCTCCTGTAAACAACAACACTGATCAATTGACGAACGACGGTACGTTTAGGAGCTTTTTAGAATTCATGCAACATCAGGCGAAGGCGGCTCCTGTTCATAATGCAGGAGGAAACAATGGCAACCTACGGTTGGTCACCGCTAAGCAATTCAAGGAGCTGGGACCACCGGAGTTTTTGGGAAAACCAGAACCACTTAAGGCAAAGACGTGGTTAAAGCAGATCACCAAGATATTTGATGTCTTGGGATGCTCCGAGGAGCAAAAGGTTCCCTTTGCTACCTTTATGTTGCGTGAAGAGGGAGATCACTAGTGGGAATCTATAAAACATACCCAGCCTGACGCACTCAAGATGTCTTGGGAGAAGTTCCAAGAGCTGTTCAATGACAAATACTTTTCCGAAAGCATTCGTCATATGAAGGCGGTGGAATTTATCAAGTTGGAGCAAAACAACATGGTATGTGTCGCAAGATGACGAAGAAGTTTGCCGAGTTATCCCGATTTCGTCCCACTTGGTTGATAATGAAGAGAGAATGGCGGATGTTTTAAGAGGTTTGAAGCCGGAGATCGTCAATATCTTATTTCTCATAAAAGCGTGTTTATATTCAGATGTTGTAAATAGGGCTCAATTAGTGGAGCGCCATAACGAGTCAACACAACCAAAAGAGCGTGGTGAAAATGATAATACCGGTGATAATTGATCATCAAAGCGGTGACAATAAGCATGGAGGAATCAAAGATGCGAAAATGGTAACCACTTGGTGGTGGTAATCATGGTCAAAACAATAAGAATGGAAATTTCAAGAAGAGGAGATTCAACAATGATGGAAAGACGTCAGCACCAGCACCCGTTGTTAAAGAAGAAGAACGACCACCTATCATATGCTTCAAATGCAGAGGAGAGGGACACATCAGTCCAAACTGCGCGATGCCGTCCAAAGCATGTTATAATTATGGAAGAGAAGGTCACGTAGCCCAATTTTGTCGTTCACTGAAGACAAGTTCAGCTAGAATGGAGGCACCAAAGGCAGTCCCAGAAAAGTCAAAGCCGGTAGTTTAAGAGAGAGTATTTTTTTCGTGACAAGGAACCTGAATAAAATTATCACGGGTATGTTAGTCATAAACTCTTGTGAAGTCTATACCGTGTTAGCGACCGGTTCTACTTACTCTTTTATTTCACCTAGTTGTGTTCAATGTTTGAAGTTAACTCCGGAGAAGTTAGACTTTGATATATCTGTTTAAACTCTGTTGGGAGAAACCTTCGTTACCTCCACTATTTATAAATCTTGTTCAAATCAACACTTTCACGTTACGTGTCGATCTTGTCTCTTTGAAAATACTTGCCTTCGATGTGATTTGAGTAATCGATTGGTTAACTACTCATCATGCTTTTTGTAAGTTTTTTAGCTTTCATATTCCTAACCAACCTGTTATGCGAATTCAAGTAACCAAACCACTAAAGTCAATCAATGTCATATCAAGCCATAAGTAAAGAGCCCTTATCCTGTCGTTGTTGACTTCCTTGTGTGGAATGTACCGAAGCCAGACTTTTCGTAGGAGACGTTATGAATGACGATGACAAGTTTATAGGTATCAATATGACGTGTTATCCAAGTCTTGGATGAGAGTCACAATTTTGAATGATATTTCTATTTTTAATAAATTTTCTGACGTATTCTTAAAGACTTCTTAGCCTACCCTAGAGCATGAAATCGAATTTTGTATTGACCCCAGTACAAAACCCATTTCTAAAACCCTCAAATATTTCTTTACTTAAAACGAACGTAACATGAGCCAAAGACGTTGGCTCGAGCTGTTGAAGATTACGATCGTACCATGCAATATCATCGTGAAAGTGCGAACGTGGTAGCTGACGTGTTGAGTAGAAGATCGTATGCGGTTACAAGTGCGAATATACGAACCCACGAGAAGATAACGAATATACGATTAGAATTGACTTTAATCGATAAAGTTAAAGCCGCTCAAGCTACATACTTAGAGCTGATGAATGTGAAGAAGAAGGTTCAAGAGGGCGTTATTCTAAAAGCAAGAATCGACGAAGAGAGGAAATCTCAACCCTCGATTTAATTGGCCCATTTGAAATTCTCGATGAAGTAGGAACTGTGGCCTATAGACTCGTTTTACCGCCAAGTATGTTGCATGTTCAGAACGTTTTTTTTTGTATCGATGTTTCGTAAATATGTGGACGACCCGAACCACATTATTAATTTAGAACCGGACGAGATAGCAGAAGATTTAACGTATGAGGAGATACGTGTTAACATCTTGGATAAGAAGGATCATATTCGACGCTCAAAGGTTATACCTCAAAAGTTAAAATTTGAAGTGAATTCAAAGTATCCTCACTTGTTCGGCATACCAGGTACGCACGTAAATTTCAAGGGCGAAATTTCATAAGGAGGGGAGATTGTGAGACCCGAAATTTTATGAATAAAGATTTAAATTTCTTGAATTTTTTTTTAAATATTATGGTGTGGATTTGATATAATGTTATAGTTGTGGGTAATATTTATAAATTTTGCAAATTATGCAAGTTGTTGTATAATATTCGATTGGTCGGGGAATATTCTTTTTGTCGGGGAATATCCATACGACGGTACAATCATTGGTGGACCCCACAACAGAATTATTGTCGGATTGAGAAAATGACAAAAATATTTTTATAAAAATAACGGCAGAGGTGTTACCGTTAAAACTGTTGAACTACCCGGTAGTAAAAAATACAAAGATGTCTGGCATGGTTGCATAAGAGCACACGGTATTGATTATTGATGTTTACGTGAGAAGTCACTCGGTTATACTCAATTCTTTGCATACGATAATTCTTGCATTATATCTCTTATATTATTGATTCAATTATTGTCACAAGATCATCTCATATTATGTTATATTATTAAATCAATAATTGAGACGACAAGTTATAATATTAAGGATTAATAATTGTAGAAAGATTAAATATGTGTTGATTAAAAAATAAAATGATTTGTGGTAATATTTATTCAATCCTTGATGTATATAAAGAGTCTATTATGAGACGTTTGTGGTAAAATTGGTTATTCTATGGGGGCTCATATGTCATCATCTAAGAGTCTCTTTCGCCAATAGTAATTACCTTTACCAGACGTCAAACCACTTACCGTTTCATATTACAGGCGTCGAAATAATTGTCATTTCATATTACAGGCGTCGAACCAATTGTCGTTTCACATTACAGGCGTCGAACCAATTATCGTTTCACATTACAGGCGTCAAACCACTTGGTGTTTCACATTCTGAGTATCAAACCACTTGGTGTTTCACATTACAGAGCGTCAAACCACTTTTCTTTTCACATCACCATTCGTCAAGTCATTGCATTTTTCACATCATTGCAAGTGCTAAGCTAGAAATCTTCTATAAATAGAGGCCTAGTTCTTCATTATTTTCATGAATTCATTCAAGTTATAGAGAGAAAAGTATAAAGAGAATAAGAGAGAAAGAAGAAGAGTATTACGTTACTACACTACTGCGATATTCAATCTCCTACTATTGTAAGGGTGTTATTTCTTTTGTATTCATGAAGAGAAATTACATTATTCCATTATTTATTATTCATTGGAATAACTCAGATATCTGTGAGCTACCCTATACTTGGTAAAATTCTTACATTATTCCAGTCTTTATTATTACATTGGAATATCATGTCTACATGCGTTTTCTTACGGACACGGTTCTAGTCTTTATTATTACATTGGAATATCTCGTTTTGTGCGCTTTTACGGACCGGTTCCTTTCTTTATTATTCTGCTGGAATATCATGTATGCACGCGTTTTACGGTTGGACTGGTTCCATTCTTTATTATTACTGTTGGAATATCCTGTCTACATGCATTTTACATGGGACCGGTTCCGTTATTTATTATTCATTGGAATAACTTTGCGTATGCGGTCTATCACATGCATGGTGATTTCTTTTGTTATTCCATTATTTATTATACTCAGTTGGTTAAAACTTTGACTTTTATACTCCATGAAATTAGTGGAATATCCTTGATATTTGCGCTTCATCCAGTATCTTTTTATGGAAATATTCTTCTGAGCATTCTTGAATTTTACTCTACAAAGCAGTATCATGCTAACAGTTTGGACGTTATTGGTTCCTGGATAAATTAATTCTTGAACTTGTTTTACTGAATTCTTATATCATTATCAACATCCTCATGTTTATATTTTATTGAAAGTCATCTGAGGCCTGTAGTGCATAGTTGGACTTGGTATGATTATGACTAGGGATTATTCGGTGTAATCAAGACCGTAATGTTACAAATGATGTGGTAAAAGTCATCATTGGCCTGTAGTGCATTGATGGACAATTGTTGGCATGATCATGACCATTAATGAATACACAAATATTCTTTGCCCGTAGAGCATGGATAATTGTGGTCGTGATACTAAAGAATATCCTTGGCCGTAGTGTAGGGGTGATTCGATGATGTGGATTATTTATTAAGCTGAGTCCCAACGATAAAAGTGATGAAAAACCTTTTAAATCATAAAAGATAGTAGATTTTATTCTCTACTTGACTCTTTTAATGGATTGCTTGTTCCGCTTAGCAGATTAAACTTAATGTTTGTTATATTGTATCGGTTTAACACTGTTTAAGGCTAATGATAATTTATTCTGTATTATCTTAGTCATAATATTTCTTACTGGGCTAGTTGAGCTCACCCTTTCTTTCACTGTTCTATTCAGGAAATGAGAATATAGCTGGGACGAGTCGGGGAACGGAGTTATGGTTCTAGATGGTGCATTAGTAGTCATCACTATTCTGTGATATAGTGTGATAATAATTGTAATGAGGACTCCTTTTGAGTTTGTATACTCTCTAGTAGACAATATTTGTATTCAAACTCACAGTTTATGTTTTGTCATATTGTACACGACAATTGTATTATTAAGTTGTATTTGAATTCTGTACCATGTATCTGGCGACTCAAAATGGGTGATGTATACCTAATTTTGGGGGCGTCACAATGTATAAATAGAATTAGAGAGAGAAAATGTTACATTATTGCTCATTTATTCACAACTCTCTTCCAAGACCCCCTCTCTCTCTCTAACCTACGAAATCATAAGACAGATCAGTCCCAAATAAAAGCCCCGCGAAATCCACTAACAAATCAGAAGCCAGAATCAAGGATTTGATCAAAAGAGGTAGAACCGTAATCTTAAAAATCTGACTTTGATCCTCTGTTAGATGTTAAGATTTTGTGTGTTAAAGATGTTGTATGGATTCTATTTAAGTGATATGGGTTGCTAGATGTTAGATCCATAACCTCTACAGGCTCAGATTTAATGATTTCAAAAATCTGGAAAAAGTTTGTTTTGTGTTCTGACAATGAATGTCAGAGGCTGTAGATCTTTCTCGGTTTATGTTTTTGGTTATTATATGTTTTAGATATTTAGTATGTTGAGAGATCTTTGGTCTGGAACTGGATTTGGGGTCATAAGATGCACAGTTTGCATGTTATTAATGGTCAAAGACCGTTGACCGGCATTGACCTGGCGTTTCTGGGTAACCCAGAAATAGCCCAGAAACGGCCTGATAACTCCTTTGATCGACTAGATCTGTCAGTGTACTGTTTATTTATGTTTTTTGTTGAATCCATGTTATAGTATGTTAGTTTAACTATCGATCCATGCTTTTAGTGACTCTAGATAGCAAGTGTATAGGATTTTGTGGCTGGTCAAAGGAGATCAGAAGTTAATGAAATCAGTTTTCTCGGTAACCCAGAAAACTAATGAACATGACGACTGAGAGCCTTTGACCGGCATGTATCTTCATTATGTGATGTTGTTATGGTTATGTCTTGTAATATAACTGTAGTCCTACATGTGGTGTCTACAACCACGAGCTCTTAAATCACTAAAACATCAACAAGAATTCAAGTTATGGAAGCCCGAATATGATCAAGTGAAGAACAACTCTGATAGTCATTTCGGATGCCCAGATCTCCTTTGTTATGTACTGTATGATCATTATTTTTGTTGTAATATGTACTCTTAGATTAGTACTACACGATCTGACGCTTAGTTGGTCCAGAATCACACTACACACTGAATTATGCATGGTCAAACGTGGTCACTAGCTCACTGACATGATTATCTGGGCAGCTCAAAAACACCTATAGCGACTGTTTCGTCGCTATAGGGCCCTTTAGCGACACTTATTTCGAAAATTAATTATTTTAATTAAATAAATAGAAAAAAATAGTTTTAAATTATTAAAAATATAAAATAAATTATTAAAAATTATTTTAAAGTCCAAAAATTAGTTTTTAATTATTTTGAATATATTTCATAAATATTTAATATTTTTGGAATATTAAAGGTATTTAATTTAATTAATTATAATATTAAATAAATTATTTTAAATTTATTTTAATACATGAAAAATCATTTAAAATTATATTATGGTATAAGAAAATAATTTAAATTATTTTAGATAAATTTTAATATTTTGTGATGAAATTCATTAATAAATTAATATTAATTATAATTAAGTTTTTTAATAAATGAATTAAATAAATAAATTAAAAATAATTTTATTATATTAAAATCAATTTAAATAATAATAAGGTATTTAAAAGTATTTTAAGTTATAAAATATAACTTTCAATATTTAAAGGTAAATTTAATTAATTAATATTATTAATGATATTAAGGTTATTTAATAATTATATTAAATAAATTAGTTTAAAAATTATTTTATTATTATAAAATCATTTTAAATGAAAATAAAGTGTTTAAAGATATGTTAAGTTATAAAATATAACTTTTAATATTTAAAGGATAATTTCATTAATAATTTAATATGAATGATATTAATTTAATATTAAAGATAAAACTAAGTTGCAAATTGTAAGCAACGCATCAGGAAAGTATCTTACCTTTGCATTTCCTTTATGCAATGGACATGAGTAAGAAGTTTAAGAATTATATTATTATTGTCCTAAATTATTAACCTTATTGTCGTATATATTATATCCGATCATTGTTTATCAACATGATATTATATTATATAACTCATATATATATTCTGTTCGTTAATTTCAAGATATGGTTATACAAGTGTCCCCACTTGGATAGTCATTGTAGTTAAGCACATGTTGATATATATATATATATATATATATATATATATATATGTAAGACCCCGAAATTTTTTTAAATAAAAAGGAATTTCCTTTATTTATTATTTTGAAATAGTAAGGGTTGATTTGATTAATGTGGATAGTTAAGGGTTAAATACGCAAATATTTCAAAATAAGCAAGTGGTTATAAAATATTCATTTTTGTCGGGGAATATTCGTTTGGTCGTGGAATATTCGTACTGTCGGGGAATATTCGTTTGGTCGTGGAATATTCGTACTGTCGGGGAATATTCGTACGACGGCGCAGCCATGTGTGGGCCCCATAACGGAAAGCGATTGGATGAGGAAAAACGACAAAGTTTGGGTGGTTATAAATAACGGCGTAGTTATTACCAATTAAGATCGTTGGAATACCCGGTGGTTAAAATACGATGTCTACGCGGTTCGCAAAGTAGCACCAGATATTGCAAAGATTTGTTGAATTATTGATCCTTACGTAAGAAGGCACTACTCAATAATTTTCACAAAGAGTTACTCTTGTCAATATTTTATTTTATTGATTCAATAATTGTTGCGTTGATATTTTATATTATTATTGTTTCAATAATTGTCAACATGCATGATATTTTCCATTATCGGATCAATAATTCATATTATTTGAATAATATTATTAGATAACATTATTGGCAATGTCTAGAAAGTTCGTCTAAGGAGAGGTTTGGTCACCTAATTGCGCCAAGATGGAGAGATCCTTATTGAAAGCCCCTCTTCCTGCGGGAACAACTGGTTGTCATAAATGTGATTACAGTAATATTATTTGTGAATAATTAATTATTGATTCATATGATAAGGAAATATTTATTTTATATGAATATAAATGATGGATTTATTTATGTGGTTATTAATGAAGGAATTAATGCTGAGATGTTTTATTTGTATTTTATCGGATTGGAGGTATTAAAAGATCAAATCGGTGTTATTACAGATTTATTGTGTGAGTTATAATATTTAATCCGACCGTTGGATCAATGTAATTTTTGGATATGTTATACATATATAAGTTGAGTATATGTCAACAAATTTTGAACCGTTAAAGATGAGCGTATAATTTATTATGAATTTTAAGAGGTGACCGATTTAGAAATTAGGTTATAAATGATTTTGGTGGAAAATTCTAGAATTGGTGGGCCCCACTTGTGGTTGGTGAAAAAATGTGCTGAATTTTATTTCAAATGTGGTGGGTGGCAATAGTAGCGGTGTAAAGCCATCGGTGTAGCAAAGTCAAGTCTCGCTTGGTACGGCTAACATTTTCCTATAAATAGAGGGCTAAGTTAGAATTGAAAATCACACCGAAACAAAGTTTTCTCTTTCTCTCTCTATATTATTGAGCGTATTTTGTGAGTATTTAGATACTTTGAGAGTTCTTTGTTCAAGACAAGTTTCATTCAAAGATCACTTCCCACCTTTCCTTCCGAAGTCTTCGATTCTTTGAGGTAAGGGATGTTATTTTCTTCTCAAATGATATTATTTCTTCAATATCATTATCTTTGAAATATTGGTTGGAACTTTTTATCAAATTTGGAACTTTTTCATGTCGGGTTACTATTCATGAGTTACTATTCACGAAGTTACTATTCATGAGTTACTATTCACGAGTTACTATTCACGAGTACTATTCATGAAGGGTGAAGATGTTTTTGTGGAATTTCTATCTTTTGGTGTCTGAGAGTTACTATTCACGTATACTGCCTATTCACGTATACTGACACTATTCAATTTAAAAATAAAATTTCTTCTTTTCATCCAAAATATCTATTCTGGATACTAGCTTTGATTGTATCCATGTTTTGATCATTCTTGAATTTTACACCACTATGATTATTTTTGAGGTATTGTTGGACATGGATAAAACAAAGTACTGAATCCTTAATCCTTAATCCTTGTCATTTTGTTTCACCGGATTCGTTCTTTAAAAATATTTTCATCATCCTCGCCTCTTAAATGATGATATTATTGAATATCTTTGGCCTAGTGCAAAAGATGAATGATTTCAAGAATATCTTTGGCACAGTGGTGCAAAGATGAACAGTGTTTAAATTGACCAGGCCCAACTAATAAAAACCTTTGCCCTTTAGGCAAAGATGAACAGTGTTGAGAGGAACATGACCGATTGATGAAAATCTTTGGCTTCAGTAGTGCAAAGATGAATATTTGATTTGAGATGAATATTGATTGATGTTACAGGATAAAATATTGATGATGGACCGTTAAATTCATAGATTATAGTAGATTTCATTCTCTACGTAACTCTTCTATGAATTATTATTTCATTGCGAATATTGATTTGAAACTTGTTGTCTATTGTATTCTATCGATTTTTCCTGTTGGAGACTAACGATAATTTGTTGTATATTATCTTAGTCATAGTATTCTTCTTTGGGCTAGTTGAGCTCACCCTTTTCCCTTGTTGTTCCATTTTTCTTCTCGTGGAGGCGAGAATGTAAAGCAGTACTAGTCGGGTATGGAATGAAGGTTCTAGAGAGTTGTTTAGTAGTCCTCACCATTTTGTAAAATAATGTATCAATAATTATGATGGGAATTTATTTATATGTGGATATTGTCTAGAAGACAATATTTAAACTCACAATATATATTGTCGTATTTCACACGACATTTGTATTATTGAAGTTGTAGTTTGCTTCTTGTACCATGTATTTGGCGACTCGAATGGGTGTTGTGTATACCTATTTTGGGGCGTCACAGCTTGGTATCGAGCTTAGGATATGATCTCTGGCGGAGATCGGGAATAGAACTAGGAGGGGAGACGAGTAAATCCTTCGCTAGTGTGTCCTACCTAAGCTTATTTGTTGGTTGGTCATAATATAGGGGTATTATGTGATTTGTTAATTTATTTAATTAACCCTTGTTTTATGATAGTTTTAAGAATGGTCACGAGAACGTTAACAATGGAGTGAATGAGATCGTGGAGACACCTCTAATCGCCAACCGTGATAATGTGATGTCAAAGTGAAGAAGAATTAGAGATATCCATGTGGTGAGTGAAGAATTGATAGTTGCACCTTTAGATAATCGCAGAGGTAACAAATTGAGAGTGAGGAAGAAGAGGAAGAAGAGGTACCAAGAGAGTTTATTAGAGGTATTTTATGATCAAAATATAGAATTGCAAAATCGTATTCATGAGTTAGAAGAAGCGAAATTTGAAGAATTGCAGCGAAAAATGGAGCAAAAGGATGCAACGATTCAAGCTTGTTTACCCGATCGTGATGCTTGAACAAAAGCACTCTTTGGCGAGTATAAGATGATAAAGTCGAATCGAAATGAAAGAAGAAATAATCGAACGAGTGAGAATGAGTGATGCATGGGTAAAAGCCGCATGACGCGTTGATATTATGGAAAGAGATGTCCAATCTAAAAGAGAAGATTTAACGATGATGGGAAGACGCGTCAGCAGAAGATCGCATCAACAAATTTCTAGGGAAGAGAACGATTGCCGCTTAGATGCTACAAATGTGGAGAGGAGGGACATATAAGGTCAAACTGTTCAAAGCCTTCCAAGGTATGCTATAATTGTGGAAAAGAAGGACATATCGCTCGAGATTGTACGATATCGAAACCCAGTCCAACGGGAATGGTGACTCAAAAGGATGTCCCAGAAAAGTCAAAGTCAACGGTTCTTGGAAGAGCGTTTGTCGTGACCGGTCAAAATACGAGGAACCCTAACGAAGTTAGCACGGGTTAGTTAATTATAAATTCTTGCGAATTTTATACCTTAATAGATACCGGTTCTACCCATTCTTTTATCTCTCTTACTTGCGCTCAACGTTTGAACTTGACTACGGAGAAATTAGACTTTGACCTATTTATGGAGACTCCGTTAGGAGAAACTTTCATTACATCCGTTGTTTAGAAATCTTGCTTGATTCAGGTTGGCACTATCACATTACCTGTTAACCTTATTTCTATAGAGATATTTGCTTTTGATGTGATTTTAAGGTTAACTACTCATCATGCCGAAATTGATTACTTTCGTAAGGTTATTAGTTTTCATATTCCTAACTAACCTGTTATTCGAATTCAAGCAACCAAACCATTGAAGTCAAACTCTTTCATATTAAGCCATAAAGCCATTCGTTTATTGAAAAACGGATGTCAAGCTTTCTTAGCCATGTCATGGACTTGAACAAAAATAAGTCAGATTTGAATGATATTTCATTGTTAGTAAATTTCCGACGTGTTTCTGAAGAATTTCTTGCTTACTCCCAAAGCTCGATATTAAATTTTGTATCGAATTTGAACCCCAGTACAAAACTCATTTCTAAAATCTCATATCGAATGGCTCCTATTGAACTTCGTGAGTTAAAAATTCAACTATAGAATTTGGTACCGAGCCTTTATCCGGTGACTTCCTTTGTGGAATTCACCTAAGCGGAACTCTCTGTAAGGGACGCCATATTCGCGTGCGATAGTAAATCGATAGGTGTCATTGTGGACGTGCTATCCAAGATTGGGATATGAGTCACAGTTGAGAGCAACCTAAGTCAGTAATCGAAATACGTAGCTTTCTAGGCTTAGTTGATTATTATCGGAGATTCGTTGAAGGATATTCTCGAATCGCTATTCCATTAACGTGTGACTCAGAGAGATACAAAATTCGAATGGAGCAAGGAATGTGGGAAGAGCTTCAAGAACTCAAGAGAGACTCATTTCAAAGACATGTTACGACCATGCCATCCTGGAAAAGCGAACGTGGTAGCTGACGTGTTGAGTAGAAGATCGTATACAAGTACGAGTACGATATTGTCAAAGACTCATTTCGTATAATTTATAAATAATAGAGATGGAGATGAAAACTCTAGGTACCCACGTGATAATATACGAGTATAATCAACTTTAATCAATAAAGTTTAAGTTGCTCAAGCCACCGAATCAGGAGGTGCGCGTATGAAGAAGAAAGTACAAGAAGGAGCTATTAGGAAGTGAGAATTGATGAAGAAGGAATACTTGAGTCCACTCTGACTTTGTGTTCCTAACGACTCGATTTGAAGAACAAGATTATGATGGAGGCACACAATACACCATTTGCAATCCATCCTGGAAGTACTAAAATGTATCGTGATCTTCTACATACATTTTGGTGGAACAATATAAAGAGAGAGATTGCAAAGTTTATCTCAATGTGTTTAACTTGTCAACGTGTAAAGTGCGAGCATCTAGTACCTAAGGGTCCGTTGCAACCACTTGAGATTCCTGAATGGAAGTGGGAACACATTACCATGGATTTCGTTATGGGTCTTCCTACGGTTTCTCAAGGCATCAATGCTATTTGGGTTATTGTTGATAGATTAACCAAATCGCTTATTTCTTGCCGATATACGGAGACTTATTCCTTGAACGTCTTGCTAGTATGTACGTAAATGAGATTGTGAGGTTGCATGGCATGCCCGTATCCATAGTTTCGGATCGTGACCCAAGATTCACTTCAAGATTTTGGGTTAGCTTGCAAAAAAGCTATGGGCACGGTTTGCGATTTAGTTCGCATACCATCCCCAAACGGACGAACAATCAGAGAGGACTATTCAAACTCTTGAAGATATATTAAGACTCTATGTCCTAGACTTCAAGGGTAGTTGGGATAAGTATTTACCATTGGTGGCATTCTCCTACAACAACAGTTATCAGGCAAGTATAGGTGTAGCTCCATTTGAAGCATTATATGGACGAAAATGTCGTTCTCCAATATGTTGGGATGAGGTGGGTGAAGCAACATTGTTGGGACCCGAGTTAGTACGTATGACTACCGAAAAGATCCAAATGATTCGACAACATATACAAACGGCACAAGATCGACAAAAGAGTTATGCGGATCTTCATCGAAAGGACGTGAATTTTAGTGTGGGGATCATGTATTATTGCGAGTTGCTCCATGGAAGGGAGTTACAAGATTTGGGAAGAGAGGAAAGCTCAATCCACGATTTATTGGTCCATTTCAAATTCTTGACCGAGTAGGAAATGTAACCTATAGACTTGCGTTACCTCCGAGTATGTCTCGTGTTCATAATGTGTTTCACATATCTGTACTTCGTAAATATGTGAAAGAACCGAATCACGTTATAGAATTAGAACCGGACGAGATAGCCGAAGACCTAACGTATGAGGAGGTACCTGTCAAGATTTTGGATAGGAAGGAGCATGTCCTATGCACAAAGGTCATACCACAAGTTAAAGTTTTGTGGAGGAATCATGCTATAGAGGAAATGACCTGGGAATTGGAAACGGAAATGAAAGCAAGGTATCCTCACCTTTTCAAACACACAGTGTATCGTCGTCAATTTCGAGGACGAAATTTCATAAGGAGGGGAGGTTGTAAGACCCCGAATTTTTTTTAAATAAAAAGGAATTTCCTTTATTTATTATTTTGAAATAGTAAGGGTTGATTTGATTAATGTGGATAGTTAAGGGTTAAATACGCAAATATTTCAAAATAAGCAAGTGGTTATAAAATATTCATTTTTGTCGGGGAATATTCGTTTGGTCGTGGAATATTAAATCTTTGTCGTGAATATTCGTTTGGTCGTGGAATATTAAATGCTTCGTCGGGGGAATATTCGTATGCGACGGCAAGCGAATGCATGTGGGGCCCCATAACGGAAAGTGATTGGATGAGGAGAACGACAAAGTTTGGGTGGTTATAAATAACTGGCGTAGTTATTACCAATTAAGACTGTTGGAATACCCGGGGTGGTTAAAATACAAAGATGTCTGCGTGGTTGCATAAGATAGCACACGGTATTGCGCAGTATTGTTGAATTATTGATCCTTACGTGAAGAAGCACTACTCAATAATTTTCACAAAGAGTTCTTGTTCAATATTTTATTTTATTGATTCAATAATTGTTGCGTTGATATTTTATATTATTATTGTTTCAATAATTGTCATCGCTGCGATATTTCCCATTATCGGATCAATAATTCATATTATTTGAATAATATTATTAGATAACATTATTGGCAATGTCTAGAAAGTTACGTCAAGGAGAGGTTTGGTCACCTAATTGCATGGCATGATGAAGGAGAGATCCTTATTGAAAGCCCCTCTCCCTGGGAACAACTGGTTGTCATAAATGTGATTCTCAGTAATATTATTTGTGAATAATTAATTATTGATTCATATGATAAGGAAATATTTATTTTATATGAATATAAATGATGGATTTATTTATGTGGTTATTAATGAAGGAATTAATGCTGAGATGTTTTATTTGTATTTTGTCGGATTGGAGGTATTAAAAGATCAAATCGGTGTTATTACAGCTTTATTGTGTGAGTTATAATATTTAATCCGACCGTTGGATCATTGTAATTTTTGGATATGTTATACATATATAAGTTGAGTATATGTCAACAAATTTTGAACCGTTAAAGATGAGCGTATAATTTATTATGAATTTTAAGAGGTGACTGATTTAGAAATTAGGTTATAAATAATTTTGGTGGAAAATTCTAGAATTGGTGGGCCCCACTTGTGGTTGGTGAAAAAATGTGCTGAATTTTATTTCAAATGTGGTGGGTGGCAATAGTAGCGTGTAAAGCCATCGTGTAGCGGCGAGTCAAGTCTGCTTCTTGGCTGCTAACATTTTCCTATAAATAGAGGGCTAAGTTAGAATTGAAAATCACACCGTAAACAAAGTTTTCTCTCTTTCTCTCTCTATATTATTGAGCGTATTTTGTGAGTATTTAGATACTTTGAGAGTTCTTTGTTCAAGATAAGTTTCATTCAAAGATCACTTCCGACCTTTCCTTCCAATCTTGATTCTTTGAGGTAAGGGATGTTATTTTCTTCTCAAATGATATTATTTCTTCAATATCATTATCTTTGAAATATTGGTTGGAACTTTTATCAAATTTGGAACTTTTTCATGTCGGGGTTACTATTCATGAGTTACTATTCACGAAGTTACTATTCATGAGTTACTATTCACGAAGTTACTATTCACGAGTACTATTCATGAAGGGTGAAGATGTTTTTGTGGAATTTCTATCTTTTGGTGTGAGTTACTATTCACGATACTCACGGCACTATTCACGTATACTGACACTATTCAATAGAAAAATAAAATTTCTTCTTTTCATCCAAAATATCTATTCCGGATACTAGCTTTGATTGTATCCATGTTTTGATCATTCTTGAATTTTACACCACTATGATTATTTTTGAGGTATTGTTGGACATGGATAAAACAAAGTACGAATCCTTAATCCTTAATCCTTGTCATTTTGTTTCAATTTGGATTCGTTCTTTAAAAATATTTTCATCATCCTCGGTCTTAAATGATGATATTATTGAATATCTTTGGCCCAGAGTGCAAAGATGAATGATTTCAAGAAGAATATCTTTGGCTCAGTAGTGCAAAGATGAAATGTGTTTAAATGAACATGATCGATCGATGAATATCTTTGGCCTTTAGTGCAAAAGATGAATAGGTGTTGAGATGAACATGACCGATTGATGAATATCTTTGGCCTCAGTAGTGCAAAGATGAATATTTGATTTGAGATGAATATTGATTGATGTTACAGGATAAAATATTGATGATGGACCTGTTAAATTCATAGATTATAGTAGATTTCATTCTCTACGTAACTCTTCTATGAATTATTATTTCACATTGCGAATATTGATCCGAAACTTGTTGTCTATTGTATTCTATCGATTTTTCCTGTTGGAGACTAACGATAATTTGTTGTATATTATCTTAGTCATAGTATTCTTTATCGGGCTAGTTGAGCTCACCCTTTTCCTTGTTGTTCCATTTTTCTTCTCGGGAGGCGAGAATGTAGCGAGTACTAGTCGGGTATGGAATGAAGGTTCTAGAGAGAGTTGTTTAGTAGTCCTCACCATTTTTGTAAAATAATGTATCAATAATTATGATGGGGATTTATTTGCGTGTGGATATTGTCTAGAAGACAATATTTAAACTCACAGTATATATTGTCGTATTTCACACGACATTTGTATTGTTGAAGTTGTATTTTGCTTCTTGTACCATGTATTTGGCGACTCAGAATGGGTGTTGTGTATACCTATTTTGGGGGCGTCACAATATATATATATATATATATATATATATATATATATGTCCAAGCTAATTGACCAGCTAGACACAAATTTCAAAATATCGTTGAATATGATAAAACCTTTTTGTATCCAATCAAATTGTTTTGGTTCGGATTCCAGTCTAAGTATGAACATCTCGATCACGGGAAAACTTTTATGCGCCCAAGGCGGATAGAGTGAACGATAATATCGTTCTTGTAATGTAGTATTGATCAATACAGGGTCCATGGGATGTACACCCTCGTGCCCATAAGTTATGACGGTTTGCAGATGAAATTCTGCTAAACCTTATCCAAAATTTAAAACAATGTTCATCGTATGTCACCTTAATACCTATTTATAGTCAATATGTAGTTTCAAAAATTTGAGATAGAATTGTTAGGTTATTATTATCGGTTTAGTTTACTTCACAACTATTGAATCATTGTAGAAGTGATGTATAAAGAAAATATTTAATTCTTTCAGCTAATTATATTTATAATTGTTATTACTTGCTGGGCACTCAAATGCTCATCCTTGCTTAATTTAAATGTTTTCAGCAAAGTGTGAACAACCAGAAGGTTCAAACAAGAACAAGTGAAAAGGAAAGCAAACAGAACATGTTTAATGGTGTCTTTTGTAATAGTTAGACAATATATAGACAATGATATGTATTATATATCAAGTAAAGAATTATAGTAAAGGTTGCGTAATTGGGATTAGACTCTGATAAATATAAATTAAGTTGGATTTTTATATTATTGTTATTATTATTAGTATTATTCCGCTCATAAAAATGGTATCATAAAGCACCGAGTTCGGGTTTCAAGTACCTAAATTTGGGGGCATTACATCAGATCCTAGTTAGGAGTTCCGGCGGAGGCGCTCAAAGGCAGGACTGTCCGTGTAGGTCCTTTGAGCGTAGATGTTGTGAGCGGGCTTTTGAGTGAGCACATACCTGATGATGTCAGAGTCAGGGATCGCATTCTTCAGCCATTATTCCTGATGATCATTAGAGGCTGCTTCATAGCAGATAACTCTTCTACGGTGTCATTCATTTTGGTCAGTGCCACGCGTCATGTGGACCATATTGGAGAGTACGATTGGGGTTCATATACCTTTGCCTATTTCCTCAGGGGCATGCGTATGCGCTCATAGAGTTTGACTGAGGCTTTGTTAGGATTCTACCCATTTCTGCTGATGAGTATTTCTCTTGTCATTTCCCCTTTATAGGTTAAGAGTGTTTACTGACCGCAGATGTTTTGCCATTGTATCGGCAGTTTTGGGCCTACGAGAGGCTCCCATGCTTGCGTCCTGTGAGTGTGTTAGGTTTAGATACCTATCCATGAGGATGACGATGACATCATTCCATATTGGCGGAGGTCCCTGTAGCTGAGGGCTTCACTCACTGCCGTATGCAGCTGGAGTTGTTGACAGCTAAGATTATCAAATAGATTCCCTATTCTGGGGAACATTTGGCCATCGGATTTAAGGGCGGGTACCCGACTGGCGTCGAGTACGTGATCTCCACCCGAAGAGTTCCTCTCTTTATAGATGGAGGATAGGAGCTCTATTTAGGAGAGCGTTCTATTAGGAGCATCACAGGGGAGATTTACATGCCGATCTTGCCTCTTGGCAGGCGTCATTGGCAATATATCGCAGTCACCTGTCACTGATATCCTATTGTTAGGGGTTGACAACTTTACATTATCAGAGGGTCCTTGCACTCAGGAGATATTCCAGCGTTGGTGGTTCCCTCGTACTATTGGAGCTCAGTCCCGCGCCACTCAGTTCATGGGGGATATGGTTCCAGGATCCATGATGATGACGGATTGGGTAGCTTGTGTCCGAGATCCGACTCATGTGACACAGATTGATAGTTTGACCCGGTACATTTCAGGCATTTGGGCAGGCACATTTCTTTATCCGACATTTGGGCAGAGATCCAACAGAAGTAGATTCGTTTGATCCTTCCAGCTTAGGCGCTGGCCCCTCAGACGACTAATTCGGTTTTGCCAACGCAGATCCTCCTCTATATAGGCCTGACATCCCTGTTGATAGAGATCCAGTGACTCAGGAGGAGTTACATCAGGTGGATAGGATTGATGATGTAGACATTGACACCATTGTCTTCTTCTGATGTGTATTCTCGTTATATCTTTTGATAGGCCTCTGTTAGCTATTGGGTGGCTTTGCCCCATTGTCGCTATATCTTTTGATAGGCTTATGTTAGCAGTAGGGCGTCTGTGCCCCATTTCCCTGTATTTGTATCTGTATAGAGATGATGTATTAGATGTTGATATACTTAGGAGTGTATGCACAGTTTTTCATTCCCTATATCATATTGCCATCTATTATCTGCAGTGCATGTATCATGTTATGCATATGTATGTATGTCCAGAGATATTCAGCATTGACCCCTGGGTGGTCTTATGAAACGGCCCGTACAGATGTCTTCTTCGATAATTAGTCGTATTGATCATACCCCACCATCATTGGTGGCATCTGGTATGCGATCGTGGTATGATAGCATGTCACCATCAAACAGGGTGACCGTAGATCATTTGTTGCAGCATATTATGACCCTGTTGATGTTTTAGGTTCCTATAGGATTCGTGGATGGCATGCTGGAGCACTGGGTATCGGAGAGACAAGTTTTTTTATTTGGGACCCAGGAGTTGACTCCCACTCTGGAGGAGTATGCACGATTGATGATGCTGCCACTAGAAAAACCTTGCGTACATATGGCTTTGGGGGACATCAGTCGATGGTTCATGAACCTCACTGGATTGAGGCATAGGGTGGTACATGATGAGCTTACATCTGGCCACGTTATATCCCAGCATTTTCTGTTTGACAGATTTGGCTCTGAGGATAGTTATACACGACATTCCAGAGATTTCACCGCACCGGAGGATCATTGGCGTCTAGCCAGGGTTGATGTATTGCTATTGTGCGTACTGTCGTATATCTATATGCCACGGTACATGGATGAGATAGACATTGGAGTCATCATGGCAGTGAGAGCTCTCAGGGAGGGTCGTCGTACCATTATCACCGATGATTATAGCGTAGACTTTGAGGTCGCCTACATCATACCGCACTTATCCGGCGAGAGTGTTCACGCGGCAAATTTCGGTCATGTTATACGTGTGGTTTATGTCACATTTGAGATCGATTGGCACCTTTAGACGGCATGGGTATTGTTTCACCCATGACATAGCCATGTCATACTCCTTTCAGCCATCGGAGTGTACGGATGCTATGTCTTGGTCTATATTATTGGCGGATATCAGTGATCCGTTTAGCATACTGCCATGTTCGGGGCTCAGCTCACCTTACAGCTTTATTACTCATGCTCCAGGCATGGACTACCTTCCTCTGGCTGGCTTGAGGGGCATGACTACTTACCACCCGCTGGCCGTGATGTCGCAGTTTGACGAGTTGCAGGACTTTCATCCTTTTGAGGGGGCGTTGGGACAGCGTTTAGCTTCTCGCTATCTTTCAGCAGAGGACCGATCCCGTGTGTATGCATGTTGGGATTAGCGTTAGATAGCTACTTTTTTTGTGAGCCATACTGGTTGTTTTGTAGAGTATTCCACATGGATGGAGATAGAGACTGCATTGGCTGCGGTAGTATCCACATTATCGATTAGTGATTCAGATGATGTGGAGCCCATGGAGGACATTGATTCCCACTTTGAGGAGGAGCTAGTTGCTGGATTGCCAGCATTTTCTTTAGATTCTCCCAAAGATTAAATACCGCTGTGATTCAATTTAGCACAAGTGATTTTGAGCAGAGTCTTCATTTGATGACCTTCAAGAGAGACCAAACTAGATCTTTGATGTTGACTGCCCTTGATGGGAGAGACGCAACTTTGTTAGAGAGAGATGAGGCATTAGCTCGCAGAGATGTCGCTGTCGTTGAGCGGGATGAGGCCATATCAGCCAGAGATGCAGTGATAGTTGAGCGGGATAGTGTCATATCTGCCTGGGATGTAGCCGTCACATATAGTACTGCAGTGAGGTCCCTTACCACTGGCATGATCGTGGAGATGAACGCTTACATTGATGAGCATATGATCACCATGCAGATGGCTGCAGATCTGTTAGGTCGTGTGGATATTCTCGTACAGGAGACCACAGCTTCGCCTCCTTCTTCTCAGAGGGACGCCATGTTGGGCTTGTTAGCTCGTATATACCATGACTTGTATATGATTGTGTATTTTCTTGCACAGACTAGCTTAGCCATTTTGGCATGTACAGTTTACATTATGTATATCAAACAACATTATATATATGGCAGGGAAATATATTTTTGATCACTTCCTTTTTAGATATGCTTTGCTACTTGATTGATATTTTGCATGCTGCTTCAGGGCTTACGATCTTGGTGTACTCTGAATTCCTCCTGGATGGATGGACATTGAGTTGTCTATGGACATTTCAGAATGGATCATTGATCTGTGTGTATCCTTACCATCTTTGGTGTCTTGGGACTAGTTTCTTTATGGAAATGTGGAGAGGTGTGTGGCTTTTCTCTCTGAGATTAACCGCACCACAGATGGTCGCCAGTACCCCTATTAAGCAGGAGCCTAGTTAATTCCATCTCTTATGGATTGGTGTTACTCTTCGAGGTACAACCGTAACTTAGATGGTCACCGAATCTCCTATTTCAGAAGAGTTCAGGTAATTCCACCCCTTTGGTCTGAAGCCAAATGAAATTTAATGGATTGAAGGATGATCCCAGTACCAGTTGACAAGTGTTTGTGTTTTGGAAGGGGGTGAGACCGAACCATGAATTGCTACCTACGTACTCCTATTGAAGAGGAGATCAGATCTGCGTAGTTCGAACCTAGTCCAAGAGGTTCAACGTTGTATGGTAAAAAAGTGTAGGAATGTTTTTTTTGTTTTTGTTTTTGTAGGGAGAAAAGGGTAGAAATGTTTTTGTTGTTTTTTGTTTTATTGCGACCGGGCCATATGAAGAGGTTGCCTACGTACTCCTATTGAAGAGTAAATCAGGTCAACGTAGTTCGCCCCTCAGGATGAGTGGAAAAGCGTGATCCCATGTGCAGGTCAGACTGCGGGGAGGAGAAAGTTTAGTCCTAGGTTGAGGATAAACTGCGGGTGAAAAATTTGATCCCATGTATGGGTAGCCAAACTGCAAACACAAGAGGTTCAATCCATAATGGGATGACCTAAGTTGTATGAGCACAGAGAAGCCAGGCTGCTGGCTTGAAAGGTATGTTTCCCTGAGGGGAAAAGCGTGGAAAAGAGTTGTATGTGGTAAGATGGTTAAAGAACCGGAATGACTGGTGATCTGATTATCAAACACCATGATGTTTACTTGATGGTAACTTCAAACATAGTATTGTTTCATGGTGTCTGAAGTTGATGAGTTGTGGAAATTCATCGTCATCCATTCCTGCAATATGGGAGCGCCTCCTGTCAATACTTCCTTGACAACAAACGAGCCTTCCCAGTTAGGAGCGAATTTTCCCATAGATTGATCTTGGTTGTCAATGATCTTCTTCAAAACCAAGTCATGTTGTTTAAACTGCCCTAGCCGGACTTTTCTGTTGTAGGATTTGGCGATCCTTTGTTGATATAACTGACCATGGAAGATAGTCGCGGTTCGCATTTCATCTATTAGAGATAATTGGTGATACCTGTCTTGTACCCATTGATCTTCATCTAGCTGAGCATCTATTAACACTCTAAGGGATTCCATTTCAACTTCTACGGGGAGCACTGCTTCCATCCCATAGGTTAATGCGTAGGGGGTTGCCCTAGTGGAAGTACGCATTGAGCTTATGTAGGCTAACAGAGTAAGAGGCAATAGGTCAGGCCAATCTTTGTGGTTGGCGGACATCTTTTGCATAATTTAATTGATGTTTTTGTTAGCCGCTTCAACAGCACCATTCATCTTTGGACGGTAGATGACGAAATTAAGATGTTTGATGTGGAATTTACTGCATAACTCCCCCATCATCTTGTTGTTGAGGTTCTTAGCATTGTCTGATACAATCACCTCTAGTTGTCCATATCGACAAATGACATTGTTTTTGATGAAAACAATGATAACTTCTTTGGTAACCCTGGGGAAGGAGGCTGCTTCTACCCACTTGGTGAAGTAGTCGATCATGGAGAAAATAAATCGATGTTCATTACTGGCTTTTGGCTCAATGGGCCCAATAACGTCCATTCCCCACATTGAGAAGGGCCAAGGCGAACTCATATTATGGAGTTCCCGTGGAGGGGCGTGGATAGCATTCCCGTGAATTTGGCACTGATAACATCTCCTGACGTGGTCATTGCAGTCAGCTTTGAGAGAGAGCCAGTAATGTCCTATCCTGGGGATTTTCTTGACAAGGAGGGGGCCACTCATGTGTGGGTCACAGACTCCACCATGGATCTCATCCATAAGCCTTTGAGCTTGTTCTTTGTCTAAACATCTGAGGAGACCTTGTCCTGCATCTCTCTTATAGAGGGCATCTTTACTCAGGTAGAATTTCATAGCAAGTCGATGGATCCGCCTTTTCTCAGTTGGGCTCACCTCAGCGGGTGTAGATCCATCTCGTAGGTATTCCTTTATATGTTGATACCAAGGATATTGGATGGGAGGTAGCTCATCCGATACTTCTCCAACGTAGTTCCCATAGGTTGGTGCCTTGTGCAGGGAAATTGTGACGCGTGACAAGTGTCCTTTGTCAGATACGTGAATCAAGGAGGCCAACATTGCTAATGCGTCTGCAAAGTCATTCCTATTACGAGGAATGTGTAGAAAGGAGATTCTTCGAACTCCAAAACCATCTATAAAACTTGTCGATGCTAAGGCAGCAAATGCAACTCTTTGGTTTGATAGACTCCCGTGGATTGTCTGACCACTAACTCTGAATCTCCAAAGACAGTTAACAGCTTAACGCCCATTGAACAGGCAAGTTTTAGCCCGATGAGACAGCCTTCATACTCAGCCGTGTTGTTATTCGTGCTAATAAACTGCAATTTGACAGCGACGAGATACTGCTCCCCTGTACAAGATACTAGAACTACTCCAGCTCCAGCACCTTCCATATTAACAGCTCCATCGAAATACATCTTCCATGTTTGGCGTGTATCGTACTGATGGTGTTGCTGAAATGTCATTACCCCTTCATCGAGGAAATATATTTCCAAGGGTTTGAAATCCCCTAAAGGTACAGAGGCCAGTTGATCCGCAATTCCTTGACCTTTGATGGACTTTTGAGTCACATATACGATGTCAAATTGTTGTAGGATCAACTGCCATCGGGACAGTCGACAATTTAACATGGGTTTATTAAACACGTACTTGAGAGGATCCACGCGGGATATGAGATGGGTTGTGTGACCATGGAGGTAATGTTGTAACCTCATGGACGCCCATGCTAAAGCACAACAGGTCTTCTCAATCAGAGTGTACTTGTGTTCACCTTCAATTGAATCTTTTCTTTGAGGTACTAGATAGCTCGTTCTTGCCTCTCTATCGCCTTTTCTGTCTCCAAAGATGCAAATTCCATGGCATTGTCACTTATGGAAAGGTACATAAATAGGGGAACATCATCCCTGGGTGGTACTAAAATGGGAGCTTTAACTAGCTGTTCTTTAATTGTGAGGAAGGCATTTTGTCACTCATCATTCCATTTCATGGAGGAGTTTTTTCTTAATAGCTTGAAGATCGACTCACAGGTTGCTGTGAGTTGAGAGATAAACCTGCTAATGAAGTTGATTCTTCCCAAAAATCCCCGTATTTCCTTCTCTGTCTGATGAATGGTCTTTTCCGTATAAGCCTGGATTTTGGTAGGATCCAGCTCAATTCCTTTGTGGCTGACTAGAAATCCTAGCAACTTGCCTGATTTAATGCCAAAGGCGCACTTGGCTAGATTCAACTTCAAGTTGTACTTACACAACCTGTTGAATAGCTTCTTGAGATGGTCTAAGTGGTTATCCTCCTTCCGGGACTTGACAATGATGTCGTCCACGTAGATCTCTATCTCTTTGTGCATTAAGTCATGGAAGAGATCCATCATAGCTCACTGATAGGTGGCTCCGACATTGATGAGGCCGAATGACAACCGTCTATATCAAAAGGTTCCCCAAGGCGTGATGAAAGCAGTTTTCTCACGATCTTCCTCAGCAACCATGATCTAATGGTACCCCGTAAAGAAATCAGCAAAGGAGTACATGCAGTATTGAGCAGTATTGTCAATGAGAATGTGGATAAATGGCACGGGAAAGCTATCTTTTAAGTAAGCTTTGTTCAAGTCCTGGTAATCCACGCAAACTCGCACCTTCCCTCCAGGTTTAGGCACGGGAACAATGTTTGATATCCACTCAGGATATGTGGACACCATGATGATGCTAGCTTGAAACTGTTTCATAATTTCTTTTTTCACTTTTAAACTCCACTCAGGTTTCAATCGCCTGAGCTTTTGCTTGACTGGCTTAAATCCCTCTTTAATGGGAAGGCGATGAAGAACAATGTCAGTGGAAAAACCCACCATGTCTTCATGAGACCATGCAAACACATCCAGTAATTGGGTTAATAGCATAACCATGTCATTCCTTTAGTTTGGGGTAAGGTCTGAACCAATCTGGATTAACTTAGGGCTTTCTAAGGTTCCGAGATTGAAAGAAGTGGTTTGATCAAGGTTGGGTTTAGGTTTGTCTTTGACCCATTCTTGAATTTTTGGAGGCACCTCAATGACATCATGTATCTCCATCAAGGCTGAATTCATCTCTACATCAAAGGTACAATCCCTGTGGAGAAGAGGCACCATATCAGCAAGTACAGGCACATCTAAATTCAAGGTCCTGAAACAAAATATGTTTCCACTTAGTATATATGAAACATTTTGATCATACACAGTGTTAGCATATACTGACAAAATAAACTGCTAATATTGTACAAAAAAGTAAGCAGTTATGATATCTATAGGACAGAAAGAGTTTCTGCCCATTTTACCCTTGTCGACCAATGCAAGGATTGCTACTCCAATTGGCAAGGGCAAAGTCCAGGTGGACTGCAGTGATGGAGGGGTTGTCATCATCCTCCTTCTCCCGAATGATGGCTATTACGTCTGGGCAATCATCGTCTGGGGTGTATTTGTTTGTATGTTCATCATAAACGATGATGTGTATGCTTGACATCATCCGGATGACGTCTTGCTTGATTCTTTGTTCCTCCTCTTCCATTGCGGGATCTGGAACAAAGACTTCTTTCTCCTTCACCGGTATCGGCTTGAGAAATAACATAGCCATAATACTGGCTAGCACCTTTACAGGAGGTTGTGCGGACTAAGAGTTTGAAGGCGAAGATAAACGCCGCGTGCTTGAAGCTAAAGGATTCTGCTGATGCTTATTAGGATTCCTATGACTAGAACTGGCAGAATAGCCTAGTCCAAATTGCTCCAGCTTTTCTTGGTTAATTGAATTGGGTACTTGATACCGGGCGATCTTTACCCACCCTTCTTACCGACTGATGACCCAATGACATCATTTCTTGAGTAGCCGACATTACCTCGGCAGAAATCTTGGGTTCGGAAATGGCGTTCCAATAGCATGGTATTGGGTATTGCTTATTTCCAAGGCATAAAAATTGACCGGTTCAACATCTGCATTAGCATTGGTGAATGGCATGTTCACATGTTGAGGACACTCTGGTTCAGCGTTGACCGTGACTAGGCTATTGTTGATAATGTATTTCAGTTGTTGATGAAGGGTGGAGGGGACTACCCCTTCCATATGAATCCACGGTCTTCCCAAGAACAGGTTGTATCCTGAATCTATCTTGAGCACATGGAAAGATAAGCAGAATGTGTGGGGACCAATTTTGATTGGCAATTCAATTACTCTGATCAATCTTCACGCGGGCTCGTCAAAACTTTTGATGACCGTGATGGTGGGCTACTTGATTTGGTGGGGATTGATATTCATCTTCACCAAGGTAGCGTATAGACAGATATTTAGAGATGAGCCTCCGTCTATCAATACTCCAGCTATCATGTATCCGGATGACAAGACTGCAATGTGCAACGACTTGCAATGACTGGTCCCTTCGGGCGGTATGTCATCATCAGTGAAGGATATCACATTGTTGTTGAAAATGTGATAAACCAAGTGTTGAAATTTTTCTGTATCCACTGATGTCGGTAAGTAGGCTTCTTCCAAAACCTTTATCAAGATTTTCCTGTGATCCTCGAAAGTTAAAACCAAGTCCAGGATTGAAATTTGGTGTGGATCTTCTCTTAAGCTTAAAACCACATTAGCTTCGTTATGACCTATAGTGCGGAGGAATTTTTAAATCTTCTCCATGGGTATTTTCCCCTTTGATTTGATGGTGGACTTCATCACCCGTTGGGGAAGATACAATGGATTTTCCTTCGACACTGCACCAGTTGTATGTGAGGTAGATCCTTCACCTTCTACATAATTCCACGGAACTTTGCACAAGCTAACAATAGGATATTGTGCTCAGCATGGTAAGTTGATTGGCTCAGGAGCGGCCACTTTCAAAGGATTGTTGCTTCCTCTAAGTCGAATTGTTGGTATTGTGAGCGGCTTGACAATGTCATCAGCCTCAGTAGATAAAATTGCTACCAATCCCTTCCACATAGTAGGACAGGTATTCTCACTCCCACTTAGTACAGTATCATCGTCTGCTAGTTGCAGGACACCGCAGTCAATGAGATTCTGGATAAGGTGGCGGAGTGCTCAGCATTCTTCTGTGCTATGACCGCAAGAATGGGAGTGATATTGACATATTCCATCAAAAATGTATCGTCCTAAACGGGGATTGATTGGAGGTAGAAGGGAAGTGATTCTTCCTTCATTGATTAGCATATAAAGGATTTCCTCCATAGGTTGGCCCAGATATGTGAATTCCCTTCTGTTGGAAAAATCCCGACGGGCTTTGGCATTCGCTCTCATTGTCAATTTGTCTTCCAGCATTTTATTTTTTGAAAGTGACAAGGGAATACTCATGAAAAGAGGATGGATACTAGCATGCTCCTGGCTGACTAACTGGCGTGTCACTTGAGGCTGATAAGTCACTAGTTCTGCCAATTGCTCAATTTTCATGCATAGAGCTTTCATCTTACGTTCCATTGTGAACTGGAACTTGGCATAATCCCACTTGTCAACACCGTCGTTGGGGATTCTGCCAGGATTTGGAGTTCAAATTGGAACTCTGTCCATTGCTCCAATTAATCATGTTGACCTCTTCTTCTTTGTGTTGAGGAAGAGGGTTGTCTTGAACGTGAGGCTAATCTGGTTTGGTGACCATGATCTCACTGTTGTCTATCAGGTCTTGGATCTTTTGTTTCAAGGCCCAACAATCCTGAGTATCATGTCTGGGTTCCCCGGCATGATAAGCACATTTCCGAGAAGCATTAAAACCCTGTACATTAGGGCTAGCTGGTGGAAGAAGATGCGTGATTTTCTTCTGTGTTGTCAGAAGAGTGAGAATATTCTCGAGTGAGTCCCCTAAGGGTGGGACACTCGAGGGCATTTGACTTCTCCACCTTTTGGTATTGGAGGGTTCGAAGACTGTGCTTGAAAGGGAGTGTAGTTTCTCCTTGGAATAGGCAAGTTTTGATTGCCTTTTTGACCCTATAGTATCAGGAAAACATCTTCCTCTTTCTTTTTATGGACCCTCCGGGGGTTGTTTCCATAATTTTCTGATTGATGTGATCGCCAGATGCTTTAATGGCGCCTAGGTCTTGAATTTTTCCTGACTTCAATCCCATCTCACCCATCTCCCCATGTTTGACCATTTCAAAAATTATTTACCGATTCCTATTAAAACTCTTTCATAGAAAAGAGCTTCAGATGTCTATGAAATTCATGACCATCTCTCGATTCATCATGGAAGGAATAACTTGGGCAGCCAGGCGTCTCCACCTCTGAGCATACTCTCTAAAAGACTTGTTAGATTGTTTCCTTACCTTGGTAATTTGATACTGGGTCGAGCCATTTGAGACTAGAAGTCAGATTGAGTGAGGAAGGCGTGGGCTAGCTCTTCCCAACTATGGATCTTTGAATTGTCTAATCGGTATACCATGAACCAAGCTTCTCAAATGACTCTTCCGGAAAAGTCAGATTTTGAGCTTCTCGTCCTCTACATAAGATCCAAGTTCTCCAATAAACACCTTCAAATGTGTGTATGGATCTCCTAACCAGTCATACTTTTTGAAGTCGAGTCTTAAACTTTTCGGATAATGAACACTGTGGAAAATGCAAAGGTCAAGATATGAAACACTCCCGTGTTCCAATTCCTTTGATAAAGACGAAGGGGTCTCTTCCATTTGGAGGACTTTCTTTTTTGATGTCACCAGTGTCTTGATCTCCTATGAGATGGGTGGCATCATGAGTTTTGTTCGTTATATCCAACTGTAGTTCAGGTATTGTAATGACCTGGGTTCCCCCTTGTGTAGATGATTCAACATGTACGGGTATCTTTGGACCCTGAGTAGACTGGTGTAGTTCTTTGAGTAGAACAGCCAAATCTGTAATTTATTTGCTTAATCTGTCGAATTCTTGGCGAGAAACTGGATTGAGGTCAGTTTGGTCAGATGACGACATGATTGATTGTAGGCCTGTAGCCTTTTTAGATTTTGGCCGGGTAGTAGGTCTGATTGATTCCCTGCGAAAGACTTGTATAGTTTAGTCTTTAGGGAAAGTGTGTATAATAACATGTTATGTGATGTGTCCATTTTAGGAATTTTGTCCTGCAAAATGGATGTCAGCTGTTTGCAACATGTTAAATTATGTATGTGTACATATTTCTTCATATTTCTCATTACATGGAGATAGATATGGAATGAAATTACAAGTAATTGTGTTTACAAGTAATGAAAAATGAGAAAGCACGAAGAGACTTTCCTCTGTTTTGGGTTTATCAGAGGCTGACCTATCTTAGGTTACTCTCGCGGCTTTTTGGCATGAAGGTTCCCAAATCATCACAATTTACTCAACAGGAAATTAATCCGGTCTTTCAACTGGAGTAAATTTGGGTGGTGCCTTTCCTGAGCCTCGCTGGAATTAGTCTTCTTATGAGTCCAGTAATCAAACACCGACAGGATAACCTCCTGGTGGAGGGACCACACAACATACATTCACATACATCGCGTCTCACTGTATGGAAATGATGACATGTATGAAGCACTAATATCAAAAGCAGATATGGTGCGAAGCACTAAGTGAAATAAATAAATGCATTCGTACACATTCATCATAAATGTAAATGCAACATCCACGCACAAGCAGATAACAGTTTTGAATAGATTGTAATAGCGGCTTAAGTCCTCTTACTCGAATTCCCCAGCAGAGTCGCCACCTGTCGACGTCGGGATTTTTAGTTGTCCCTTTTCGTTACTTTTTCTTTGGTGTTCTCATTTTAAGTGAGATTTGTTTGAAAAAATAAGTGAAAAAGGTCTGACATGTATAATGTCGACGGTGGACTGTTAAGAGTCGCCAGTTGGTTTTTTAAATAGTTGTACCAACACAACCGAGAAAAGGTTTGCACATTGACCCAGTGATGTTGTGACACCCCGAAATCCGGTCTACATTCAAACCCGAACTCTGTGTATCACTATTCCACTTCCTTCCAAATACACGTCATTATATAGTTAAATATAATAACATATATTCTAAAATCCCAGGTTCTCGAAACCTTAAAACCTCTTTCATTACAAATAATGATAATTACATTATTCTTTACATCTTACACGAGTGATTTTCATCCGCCACAAAGGATTCATAACTGTTCATTAAACTAGTCTATAGTTTAATTCTATCATTCTATATTACAAGTCTTTACTTGCTCTACACGCACATTCACATACTGAATGGCACTTCGTCTGGATACCGATCAGCTTGATCTTTACGGGATCCTTAAGTTCTTTCTAACTTTGTTCGCTGAAAATGTTTTTCATTTAAAGCAAGTGTGAGCATTCAATTGCCCAGCAAGTCATAACAGTTGAACATACAACTATAAGAGTTTAAACATTTTTCAGAACTTCAATAACCGAACAAAGGTTATGAAGCAGCTTGAATAATAGGAATAGACTTGATTCCTATCATCTTAAAACATTCATGACATACTCTTTGCACTACTTTCATTCTTCTACCTTTTTGCATACATATCCTATCTGGCTAGAATCATTAGCACAGACTTACCAATAACGGTTCATGTATAAACCGAGCATACTTGTATTGAACAGCTCAATCACAGAACAGTTCATATCATAGAAACACCAAAGTGTTCAGATTGTGGCTCAATGCCTCATATGTTCTACCACCTTGTACAAACATCGCACATTCGCACATAGACATAACTTCTCAAGTACAACATCTGAGAAGTTTAAGAAACTAGCATTCTATGCATGAATGAAGTTAGAAAACTTGCCTTACACACAGCTACAGCTTACACTGAACTGCTCATTCCAAATCCCTATATAACAAATAAGGAAATACACGTACACCAATTAGTCATATACTTGACTTACGCATTCGTTTACTTAACTTTACTTCTTAGGGTTTGCGTTCTTGTAATCTAAGTTTACGCGACTAACTTTCATTACCGGTTTACGGCATCACGATATACGAAGATGTCTTACTCAAAACGTTCATCATCTTTGATGTTTTACATTCTTATCTTCTTCTTATAACTTCTCTAGTACTCAGCATTCAACGCTTCTCTACTAGTAGTCCATATGGTACTCTGAGTGGTTTCCCACAAACAACCAACAAACAAGTTCCCGTCTCATCTACACTGCCCACACAGTGAGTTAGATCGGTTGCCAGTTTTGTATATACCTTCGCTCTCTAAAAGAATTGTTTAGCCCAGCTCCCATATGTCAACTATCAAAGTTACGATTGTACCACCACCTAACTTTTCTTAACTTATCCGAACCATTAAACAATAATGTTTGTTAAGTCAACCTTTTATTCCTTATGGCTTTCTGGCAACTAAATGCCATACCTCGGGATTCATTCTTTATCGTCTAAGTCATACAGTCTTTTGTATACTCGGAACGATCATTCAATGTCAATACTATGAGGTCATAGCTTTAAACGTTTCATATTAACATATTCATACCTTACAACATCCGGTTCATTCGATTCAGAACGTTGTCCAAGTTATACTTATTAACTCGGCTTCTTAACGGTATACGCTATTATCCTTAACTCAGTTTCTTCACCGTTCACGGTTAAACAACATTCTTCATTACCTTACGGTCAAACCATACACGGAGTGTAGGTTCTGCACATTTAATAATCGCGTACACTCAACCCTTACGTTGGCTTAAGTGTCTAACGCTTACATTTCATTCTAACATTTTCTATCCAACTCACATCGGACTTTCATTACTCTCATTACTATTCGCTATCACTTTTTACGATAATTCATATCTTCCTTACTACTTTCATTAACGTCCAAGTTATACAACCATTGTATACATAGAACATTCGTCCAACGTGAATATGATTCACGAGGATCGTTTACATATTCGACGTTCATGTTGTCCGTCTCTTAATCTCTCATTCAACCTTCACTCAAGGTTTCAATTGCATTCATCGTTATCCATCCCATGAACCCCATGTTAATTATTCTTTCTTAATGTCAAAGTCATATGGTCTGTTGTATACTAAGACCGATCGATCATCGCAACAACAATGTGTTCACAGCATCTAAACGCTTTACACTAATCCTTCATTACCATGACATAACATCGAAATGTTATTCATTACCTTCATCACTCAACATCTAAGGAATCACAATCATAGCAATCCCTCACATTTGTTCATTACGACCACAGTCCCCGGATATCGGTTACGTAATCTAGCGCTTACATTCTCTATCTTTTAATCTCGTTTTAATCTTTCTGTTCAACCTTTAATAAAGTTTTAACTTGCTTGCTTAAGCATTATTTTAGGTGAACTATATGTTCATACTTCTTTCTTGCACATCCCCCAGTATATGAGAAATAAAAATCTCATTTCTGGGCATTGCCCCGCACCGGCGCTGCGGCGCCGTGCCCCTTCCTCTCTCTCGCGCTGACTACGCGCCCTACTTCACCTTCTTCCTTGGTCTGGCGCAGCAGCGCCAAACCCTTCGTTATCTCTTGCGCTGCGATGCCACTCTTCAGAAGATTATGGCCGAGCTCACGCTGCGGCGCCACTTCTCACAGTCTATCCGGCGTTGCGGCGCCGAGACAAAACCCTAGAAAAATTTCTAAGTCTTGCATTAAGTTTGAGACGCGTACTTTACGATCTCATAACTTCTTCATTATAACTCAGAACGAGATCGTTCCAAAGCCATTCTCTTCCTTATCTTATGTACTTCAATACCCCTCAGACAGAACTTCGTTCTGAATCCGTTAACGTGCCATTCGATTGGCTTGATCTTAACCCTTCGTTCATTTTTACGCTTTTATCGTTCTTCGCTCGTTTGTCCATAATTCGGTCATCCGAACTCGGAACTCATTCGTTCTTGAGTCCACGACTCACGTTTTCTACATTATCTTAAATTCTTATGAAACCCTACATGTTCGGGTTGATTTACTAACTTTCTAATTCTCGTTCGTCTTTTACGAAAATTCCGCCATAACTTCGTTATAGCTAAGTTTTAATCTGTTCTTCATGAATTTTTCTATCGTTCCTAACCAAGAAATATTCAACTAACTTATACACGAGGGTTTTAAACTTGTCCATCAACAACAATTATCCTACGATGGTTTTAAATTTGTCCATCAACAACATTCTACGTGTTCTTCGCGTGTTCTTCGCGTTCTTCGTTCGTTCTTCATTTTATTCGATATTTTGGATTACAATTCTACTTTTCTTGGAATTAGATGTTATAGAACATCATTCCTTACTTAGTTCACCTACTCGTTCTTATAATTCATTCGGATCGCTCAAAAACCTTACGAATCTTATACTTCCTTTAGAAATTTATAAACTAAATTTTTAATTCTTATTTCTTCGCTTTCTCATGATTTCAACCATATGAAATCATTACTAATCTCTTTTACTTCTTATTCTCATTAAGCTATGTTTTAAGCATAGAAACTTAAAGAAAATATTAGAACAAACTAGGGTTCGGATTACCGTTCTTCTTTAATCCTCTTCCGTTATACAAAGCCGGCAATTCGCTAGCTTTTCTATTTCACGATCACTTTTGATCCAAGCATTCATGCTCACGCTCTTCCTCTTCCTCTTCATCTGTGTTCTCTCTCTCTCTCTCTCTCAATTTATAGGATTTTCAAAATCCTAGAAAATGAAAATTTAGCTTTTTATTTATAGATTTTCAAAGCTTAGGGCATTTTGGTCATTTCGCCCTCACCTCCTTACTATTCATGGCTTAGCCACCAAGTTTACTTGGTGGCCAAGTGGCCACCCCACATGCCCCATGGGTCACCCCATGGGTTGCCCAAATGGTTATTACCCATCCATTTACCCATTGGTTCGATCCGCGGTTTTTTTTCTTGGTTTGGCCTTAACCCTAATTCTTATTGGGCCTATCTTGGGCTTGATTTCTCAAATCATTGGGCTTGACCTAATCCAAGTCTAATTGGATTCTACAAAGTCCATGAACACAAACTCCATTAAGACTAATCGCATTCTACACATTCCATTCTCGTATTCTCATATTCTCTTCATATATCGTTCATACGATATTCGTATTATACATCGTACCAATCTTCATACTATACTCGTATAATAACTCGTATCATACTCGTATTTCTCACGTATGTAGACACTCGAAATTTTCTCGTACTCATCATTATTAACATTGCAGGGAGGACAGATTAAGTCTTTAAGAGAGAACCCCGAAGGACAATCCAAATCCATACCGGATACTACCGGAAGTTCAAAGATCAAACACCGGATCGCGATGCAGAGTAACGATTTCAACCTCGGAGATAACCTCCGAGACCTGCGCGAATACGATCTGGGAACACACACCGAGAAGACCGATTAATCTCTGAGACAACCCCGAGGTATCCAAATCTCGGTCCCAACCATGGAATAGCCACCAACCTTGGTGATAACCCCAAGAATGCGCTTTGACTCTGACCCGAAATGCTTGTTTCAAATACGACCAGCTTCAATCTCGGTGCTCACAACGAGATACACTACACCAATCCGATAATAACATCGGGAAGACAGGCACACCTCAAAGATGACAATGAGGACCTTCAACAATTGCAGCAGTCCAATCTCAGCGAAGTCTGAGCAACGTCTCATGACATCATTAATCCGGCGATAACACCGGTGAGGGGCAACATCGTCATCTCTTCAAATACGATGCCATGTCACGTCTCTACGCAACGATGTTCCACAAGGCTAACCAATCCCGAGTGACTATTGTGCGGGGTAACGGATGAAAGTTGAAGCTTGAAGACCGGAGGGCATCGTCCCATCTTCAATGACTTCGCACAAACTCTAATCCCATGCCATCGTACAACTCTCGACAACGGCAATCCGAAATAGGTCCTGTATGTCTCAAACGGATGCCCGGATTGCACTTCTAAAAATCCGAGTGAACATTACAGTGCCTGAGTGCACGTACTTTGAGACGACCCGACCCGACAAACCCGGGCTGACTCAGGTTGCCTCTGGTACACCTGCAGCTCTGCCGCAGGTACACCTGCGGCTAATATGCCTATAAATAGAGGGCTTGGGGTGCTGATTTTCTAAGAGAAAAAGACGGGGAAACCCTGCACAATTTGCTCTGCACTCGCCCATACAGTGTATTTCCCACTTTCAAACACCTGTGAGCTCATATATAGCCTCTTTTGTACCCACAAAAGCCAGTGTTTACCCACTATAAAGATATAGAAGCCTTTTTTAGCAGTCAACTGTAAGCCTTCTCACACACTTTAGAGTCTTTCTCTTCATCTTTGCACACACCCTTCTACACGTTGAGAGTCGTGTTGCTTGCTTTTGCCCTTGACTTGATCCGTGGTTTCATTCGATCTATATATATATATATATATATATATATATATATATATATATATATATATATTATATATTGACTAACATTATCGAGTTATGCCTCGATTGAGCCTGAACTTGATGCAGAGCGTTTATTTGCTTTTCTATATATATATATACATTTATATATATGAATCGTATGTCGAACTTTGTTCGATGAGCCTGAACTTGATGCTAGAGCGTTCTTGCTTTAATATATATATATATATATATATATATATATATATATATTAATCGTGTGTCGAACTCGCTCGATGAGCCTAGATTTTATATCCTAAGTGCATTTATTCGCTTTTATATATATATTTATACTTATATATATATGAACGTGGTCGAACTCTCATTCGATGAGCACAGATTTTATATCCTATGCATTTATTCGCTTTATATATATATATATATATATATATATATATATATATATATATATATATAATGTATGAGCTTTGGATTTTACATCCTAATGCGTTTAATGCTTTTATATATATATATATATATATATATATATATATATATATATATTTGTCTTTCTGGAGTTTCCTTCGTGGCGATTGATCGCTCTTACGGCTTTATTTACATTTCGATCCCCATGGAGGTGCTTCGTGGTTGGTGATCATGTCTCAGATATATATATTTACCGCTTTTATATATATACACCTTCATCGCTTTCATACAAATTGCAAAAGATACTCATGCGCTTAGGAATCATGTGATCACAGATTCATCCCATTGGATCTAGATTCGGTTCCGTGATGTACATTTTCAAATTATGGCGACTTGTAAATTATTCTGCGGTGTCTCGAATTTTCTCGATGGTTTCCATACCCACGAGGAAGTCGAAAGATTATTTCAGTATATATTATTTTCATACGGATGCTTCATCGTCAAATAAAATCAATCAAGCCATTTCACTTAATAAAATGGGAGTGTAAAGGTCTCAATTCCTATTGAGCATCGTGGTTTGAAAACCTCTTTTATAAAACATCGCTTGCCATATCTTGCTAAAATCGAATTTTTACATAAATTCAAACCACATGTATATAGGTTCGAACGAGGCCTCGCACAACTTCCATATAACGACACATTGACCCACACACACACACACACACACACTCGATAATAGTTTCTAAAAAGAGGCGGTCACCGTGGTAACACGGATGTCGGGGGGTGCCTAACACCTTCCCCCCGCATAACCAAGTCCCCGGACCCTAACGAATCTCGGTTTCACCGACCCGTATATCAGTGTCACATCACTGGGTCAATGTGCAAACCTTTTCTCAGTTGTGTTAGTACAGCCATTTAAAAAACCAACTGGTGACATTTAATAGTCCCATCGTCGACATCATACATGTCGGACCTTTTTCACTTATTTTTTCAAACAAATCTTACCTAAACTGAGAACACCAAAGAACAAGTAACGGAAAGGGACACCCAAAAATCCCGACGTCAACAGGTGGCGACTCTGCTGGGGACTCCAGTAAGAGGACTTAAGTCGCTATTACAGTCTATTCAAAACTGTTATCTGTTTGTGTGTGGATGTTGCATTTACATTTAATGAATGTGTACGAATGCATTTCCTTATTGCACTTAGTGCTTTGCACCATAACTGCTTGTAATGCTAGTGCTTCGCACCATAACTGCTTGTGATATTAATGCTTCACACATGTTATCATTTTCATACGGTAAGACGCGATGTATATGAATGTACGTTGTGTGGTCCCTCTACCAGGAGGCTATCCCGTCGGTGTTTGATTACTGGACTCGTGAGAAGACTAATTCTCCAAGGCTCAGGAAAGGCACCACCCAAATTTGCCCCAGTTGAAAGACCGGATTAACTTCCCGTCAAGTAGATTGCGATGATTTGGGAACCTTCACGCCAAAAAACCGCGAGAGTAACCTAAGATAGGTTAGCCTATGATAAACCCAAAGCGGAGGAAAGTCTCTTCATGCTCTCATTTCAATTACTTGTAAACACAAATTACTTGTAATTACATTCCATATCTATCTCCATGTAAATGAGAAATATGAAGAAATGTGTACACATACATATTAACATGCTATAAACAGCTGACATCCGTTGTGCAGGATAAAAATTCCTAAAATAGACACATCACATAGCATGTTATTGCATACATTCCCTAAAGACTAAACTATGCAAGTCTTTAACAGGGAATCAATCGCACCTACTACCCGGTCAAAGTACAAAAAGGCAACAGGCCTACAGTCAATCATGTCGTCATCCGACCAGACTGAACTTAATCCAGTTTCTCGCAAAGAATTTGACGGATTAAGCAAACAGATTACAGATTTGGCTATTCTACTCAAAGAATTACACCAGTCTACACAGGGTCAGAAAATACCCGTACATGCTGAATCCTCAACACAAGGAGGAATCCCAGTCATTACCATACCTGAACTACAGTTGGATACGACCAACAAAATTCATGATGCTGCCTATCCCACTGGAGATCCAGACACTGGTGACATCAAAAAGAAAGTCCTCCAAATGGAAGAGACCCTTCGCGCTATCAAAGGAATTGGAACACACGGGAGTGTTTCATATGTTGATCTGTGTATTTTTCCTGGTGTTCACTACCCATAAAAATTTAAAACTCCTGACTTTGAAAAATATGACGGGTTAGGAGATCCTTATAAACATTTAAAAGTATTTATTGGAGAACTTGAATCCTATGCAGAGGATGAAAAACTCAGAATGCAGTTGTTCCAAAAGAGTCTAACTGGAGAAGCCCGTTCGTGGTACACAAGATTAGATAACTCCAAAATCCATAGCTGGGAAGAGCTAGCACATGCCTTCTTCACTCAATACAGTTTTCAAACTCAGATGGCTCCTGATCGGTATCAAATTACCAAGATCAAGAAGCAGCCTAACGAATCTTTCAGAGAGTATGCTCAGAGGTGGAGACGCCTAGCTGCCCAAGTTAGTCCTTCCATGACAGAATCAAAAATGGTCATGGCGTTCATAGACATACAAGAAGCTCCATTCTATGAGAGAGTTATAGCCGGCATCGGCAAACCGTTTTCTGAAATGGTCAAGCATGGGGAGATGGCTGAGATGGGATTGAAGTCAAGAAAGATTCAAGACATAGCTGCACTCAAAGTTGTTGCGGATCACATCCAATCTGGAAATTATGGGAACAACCCCCGGAGGGTCCATAAAAAGAAAGAGGAAGATGTTTCCTTGATACTACAGGGGCAAAAAGGCAATCAAAACATGCCTATTCAAAGGAGAAACTACACTCCTTTCCAAAGACAGTCTACAAACCCTCCAATACCAAAAGGTGGAGAAGTCAAACGCCCTCGAGTGTTTACACACTTAGGGGATACCCTCGAGAACATTCTTAATCTTCTGACAACACAGAAGAAAATTACGCATCTTCTTCCACCACCAAATTTCTAATGGACGGGGGTTTTAATGTCGCTAGAAATGTGCTTATCATGCCAGGGCACCTGGACATGATACTCAGGACTGTTGGGCCTTGAAACATAAGATCCAGGACCTAATAGACAACGGGGAGATCGTAGTCAGCAAACCCGATCAGCCTCATGTTCAAGATAACCCTCTTGCTCAACACAAAGAAGAAGAGGTCAACATGATTAATTGGAGCAATGGACAGAGTTCCAATTTCAGCTATGATCCCTCCTAGACCATCAAAGACGGTGATGAAAGATGGGACTATGCCAAGTTCCAGTTCACAATGGAACGAAAGATCAAAGCTCTCTGCAAACAAATTTAACAATTGGCGGAACTAGTAACTTATCAGCATCAGGTGACTCGTCAGTTAATCAGCCAGGAGCATGCCAGTCTCCTACCTATTGTCAAGAATACTCCCTTGTCACTTTCAGAAAATGAAATTCTAGAAGGCAAAGTGACAAAGAGAGCAAATGCCAAAGCCCATCGGGATTTCGCCAACAAAAGGGAATTCGCCTATTTGGGCCAACCTATGGATGAAATTCTTCATACTAATCAATGAAGGAAGGATCAGTTCCCTTCTACCTCCAATCAACCCCCATTCGGGACGGTAGAACTTTGATGGAGTATGTTAATATCATTCCCAGTCTCGCGGTCATAACACAGAACAATGCTGGACACTCCGCCACCTTATTCAAAATCTAATCGACAGTGTTGTACTGTGCTTGGCAGATAACGACACTGTGTTACGTGCAAGTGAGAATGCAGGCCCTACCAAGTGGAAAAGTGTGGTAGCAGTCATATCCACTGAAACTGATGGGATTAATACCTTACTCACAACGCCAACAATTTAACTCAAGGAAGGAAACAATCCTTTGAAAGTGGCCGCTCCCGAGCCAATCAACTTGCCATGCAGAGCACAATATCCTATTGTTAGCTTGCGCAAGGTTCCGTGGAATTATGGAGAAGGTGAAGGAGCCACCTCACATACAACTGCTGCAATGTTGAAGGAAAATCCACTGTATCTCCGCCATCAGGTGATGAAGTCTACCACCAAATCAAAGGGGAAAATACCCATGGAGAAGATTGAAAAATTCCTCCGCGCTATGGGTCATAATGAAGCTACGGTGGTTTTAAGCTTGAAAGAAGCTCCGCAACAAATATCAATTTTGGACTTGGTCCTAACTTCCGAGAATCACCGGAAGGTCTTGTTAAAGGTTTTGGAAGAAGCCTATCTCCCGACATCAGTGGATACGGACAAGTTTCAACATCTGGTTGATCACATTTTCAACAACAATGTGATATCCTTCACTGATGATGACATACTGCCCTAAGGGACTGGTCATTGCAAACCGTTGCATATTGTGGTCTTGTCCTCCGGATATATGGTAGCTGGAGTCTTAATAGATAGAGGTTCCTCTCTGAATATCTACCCATACGCTACCTTGGTGAAGATGAATATCAATCTCAATAGAATTCATAGTAGCCATACTATCATCAAAGCTTTTGATGGAGCCCGCCGTAACTCGGTCGGAGTAATTGAGCTGCCAATCGAAATTGGTCCTCACACATTCTACGTATCCTTCCATGTGCTCAAGATAGATTCAGGATACAACCTACTCTTGGGACGACCATGGATTCACAAGGCAGGGGCAGTCCCCTCCACTCTTCATCAACAGTTGAAATACATCATCAACAATAGCCTGGTCACAGTCAATGATGAACCGGAGATTCCTCAGCATGGGGACATGTCGTTCATCAATGCCAATGAGGATGTTGAGCTAATTAGTTTTCATACTTTGGAAATAAGCAATATCCAATACCATGATGTCGGAGGGCCACTGCCCGAACCCCAGATTTCTGCCGAGGTGATGTCAGCCACTCAAGAAATGATGTCGTTAGGTCATAAACCGGGACAAGAGTTGGGTAAAGATTGCAAGGGTATCAAGTACCCCATTCGATTAAGCAAGCAAGCTGGAACCGCTGGACTAGGCTATTCTGCCAGCTCTAGTAACAGGAATCCTCATAAGCATCAGCAGATTCCTTCAGCTTCAACCATGTGGTGTTTAGCTTCGCCTTCAAAATCTGAGTCCGCACAACCTCCCGTAAAGGTGCCAGCCAATGTAATGGCTATGTTATGTCCCAAGTCAGTACCAGTGAAGGGGAAAGAAGTCTTTGTTCTAAATCCCGCAATGGAAGAAGTGGAACGAAGAATCAAACAAGACGTCATACGGATGATGTCCGGTATACGCATCATCGTTCATGATGAACATACCAACAGATACACCCCAGACGATGATTGCCCAGATGTAATGGCCATCATTCGGGATAGGGAGGATGATGACAATCCCTCCATCACTGCAGTCCACTCGGACTTTGCTCTTGCCAATTGGAACAACATTCCTTGCATTGGTCGTCATAGTAAAGCGCGTGAAACTCTTTATACCTGTAGATATAATAACCGCTTACTTTTACGCATACAATATTAGCAGTTTATTTTGCCAAGATATGCTAACACCGTATGATCAAACACATTTCATATATATACTAAGTGAAAGCATATTTTGTTTCGAGGACTCGAATTTAAGTGTATGCATGCTTTATACGTCTGATTGCCTCTTCTACACAGGGATTGTACCTTTGATGTAGAGATGAATTCAGCCTTGATGGATATACAGGATGAGATTGAGGTGCCTCCAGAAATTCAGGAATGGGTCAAAGACAAACCCAAACCCAACCTTGATCAAACCACTTCTTTCAATCTCGGAACCTTAGAAAGCCCTAAGTTAATCCAGATTGGTTCAGACCTTACCCCAAACCTACAGAATGATATGGTTATGCTATTAACCCAATTCCAGGATGTATTTGCATGGTCTCATGAAGACATGGTGGGTTTATCCACTGACATTCTCCTTCATCGCCTTCCCATTAAAGAGGGATTTAAGCCAGTCAAGCAGAAACTCAAGCGATTGAAACCTGAGTGGAGTTTAAAGGTGAAAGACAAAATTGTGAAATAATTTCAAGTTGGCATCATAATGGTGTCTACATATCCTGAGTGGATGTCCAACATTGTGCCCGTGCCTAAACCTGGAGGGAAGGTGCGAGTTTGCGTGGATTACCGGGACTTGAATAAAGCTTGCTTAAAAGACAGCTTTCCCGTGCCATTTATCCATATTCTCATTGATAATCTTCGCGTGTCGACATGTACTCCTTTCTTTGATTGCTTTGCGGGGTACCATCAGATCATGGTTGTCGAGGAAGATCGTGAGAAAACTGCTTTCATCACTCCTTGGGGAACATTTTGCTATAGACGGTTGTCATTCGGCCTCATCAATGCCAGAGCTACCTATCAACGAGCTATGATGGCTCTTTTCCACGACTTAATGCATAAAGAGATTGAGATCTACGTGGATGACATCATTGTCAAGTCCCGGAAGGAGGATGACCATATAGACCATCTTAGAAAGTTGTTTAACAGATTGCGTAAGTACAACTTGAAGTTGAATCCAGCTAAGTGCGCCTTTGGTGTTAAATCAGGCAAGTTGCTAGGATTTCTAGTCAGCCACAAAGGGATAGAGCTGGATCCTGCCAAAATCCAGGCCATCACTGAAATGCCCATTCCTCAAACAGAGAAGGAAATACTGGAATTTTTGGGAAGAATCAACTTCATTAGCAGGTTTATCTCCCAACTCACAGCAACCTGTGAGCCAATCTTCAAACTATTAAGGAAGAACTCCTCCATGAAATGGAGTGATGAGTGTCAGAAGGCCTTCCTTACAATCAAGAAATAGCTAGTCAAAGCTCCCGTCTTGGTACCACCCAGGGATGATGTTCCCCTATTTATGTACCTGTCCGTAAGTGACAATGCCATGGGCTGCATGCTGGGACAGAAGGACGATAGAGGCAAAGAACGAGCTATCTATTACCTCAGCAAAAGGTTCAGCAGTAGTGAACACAAGTACACTCTGATCGAAAAGACGTGTTGTGCTTTAGCATGGTCTTCAATGAGGTTACAACATTACCTCCATGGTCACACAACCCATCTCATATCCTGCCTGGATCCTCTCAAATACGTGTTCAACAAACCTATGTTAAATTGCCGGCTATCCAAATGGCAGTTGATCCTACAACAATTTGACATCATATATGTGACTCAAAAGTCTATCAAAGGTCAAGGAATCGTGGATCAACTGGCCGCCGCACCTTTAGGGGATTTCAAACCCTTGGAAACATATTTCCCTGATGAAGGAGTAATGACGATGCGAAGAAAACCATCGATGACATCGCGGCAATCATGGAAGATGTATTTTGATGGAGTCATTAATATGGAAGGTTACGGGCTGGAATGCAGTTCTAGTATCTCGCGCGAGGAAGCGATATCCGTTCTTGCAAATTACTGATTTAAGCGGCACCAACAATACAAAATTGAGTATGAAGGTTGTCTCATGGGGCTAAAACTTGCCCGTTCAATGGGCATCAGGCGGTTAACTGTCTTTGGAGATTCGGAGTTGGTAATCATACAATCCACCGAAATCTATCAAACTAAGGAACTACATTTGCTGCCTTACCATCGGCAGGTTTTGAAGATGGCCTTGGAGTTCGAAGAAATCTCTTTTCTACACATTCCTCGTAATAGGAATGACTTTGCGGACGCATTAGCAACTTTGGCCTCCTTGATTCGTATATCAGATAAGGAACACTTTCCAAGCATCACAATTTCCCTGAACAAGGCCCCAACCTATGGGAATTACGTTGGAGAAGTATCGGATGAGCTACCTCCCATCCAACATCCTTGGTATCAGCATATCAAGGAATATCTCCGAGATGGATCTACACCCGCTGAGGCGAACCCGACTGAGAAAAGGCGGATGCATCGACTTGCTATGAAATTCTATCTGAGTGGAGATGCGCTCTACAAAAGAGATGAAGGATTAGATCTCCTCAGATGTTTAGACAAAGATCAAGCCCAGAGGCTTATAGATGAAATCCATGGCGGAGTCTGTGGCCCCCACATGAGTGGCTCCCTCCTTGTCAAGAAAGTCCTCAGGACAGGACATTATTGGCTATCCCTCAAAGTTGATTGCAATGACCATGTCAAAAGATGCTATCAGTGCCAAATTCATGGGAATGCAATACACGCCCCTCCACGGGAACTCCACAATATGAGTTCGCCTTAGCCCTTCTCAATGTGGGGAATGGACGTTATCTGGCCCATCGAGCCTAAAGCCAATAATGGTCACCGATTTATCTTCACCATGATCGACTACTTCACCAAGTGGGTAGAAACAGCCTCCTTCCCCAGGGTCACTAAAGAAGTCATCATTGCTTTCATCAGAAACAATGTCATTTGTCGATATGGACAACCAGAGGTGATTGTGTTAGACAATACCAAAAACCTCAACAACAAAATGATGGAGGAATTATGCAGTAAATTCCACATCAAACATCTTAACTCAGTCATATATCGCCCGAAGATGAACGGTGCTATTGAAGCGGCTAACAAAAATTATGCAAAAGATGTCTGCCAACCACAAAGATTGGCCTGACCTATTGCCTCTGACTCTGTTAGCCTACAGAACCTCAATGCGCACTTCAACTAGGGCAACCCCCTACACTTTAACCTATGGGATGGAAGAAGTGCTCCCCATAGAAGTTGAGATGGAATCCCTCAGAGTGTTGATCGACGCTCAGCTAGATGAAGACCAATGGGTACAAGACAGGTATCACCAATTGTCTCTAATAGACGAAAGGCGAACCGCGGCTATCTTCCATTGTCAGTTATATCAACAAAGGATTGCCAGATCCTACAACAAAAATGTCCAGCTACGGCAGTTTAAACACATGACTTGGTCTTGAAAAAGATTCTTGACAACCAAGATCAGGCTAAAGGAAAATTCGCTCCTAACTGGGAAGGCCCGTTTATTGTCAAGGAAGTATTGACAGGAGGCGCTCTCAGATTGCAAGAAATGGACGACGATGAATTTCCGCAACTCATCAACTCAGACACCGTGAAACGGTATTATGTCTGAAGTAAACAGCAAACACCCTGGTGCATCATCATCAGGTCACCAGTCATTCCAATTCTTTAACCCTTTACCACATACAACTTATCTACACTTTACCCCTCAGGGAAACGTACTCGTCAAGCCAGCATCCTGGCTTTCTCCTTTGTGCTCATACAATTCCGGTCATCCCACCGCGGATTGAACCTCTTGCGTTTGTAGTTTGGCTACCCATACCTGGGATCAAACTTCTCGTACCTACAGTTTATCCTCAACCTAGGATTAAACTTTCTCCTCTCCGCACTCTGACCTGCACATGGGATTACGCTTTTCGTCTCGCCCTGAGGGGCGAACTACGTCGACCTGATCTCTTCTTCAATAGGAGTATGTAGGCAACTATCCCATATGGCCCGGTCGCAATAAAACAAAAACAACAAAAACATTTCTACCCTCTTCTCCTTACAAAAACAAAAACAACAAAAACATTTCTACCCTCTTCTCCTTACAAAAATAAAAACAACCAAAAACATTCCTACACCATTTCTGCCACATACAGTGTTGAACCTCTTACACCAGGTTCGAACTACGCAGACCTGATCTCCTCTTCAATAGGAGTACGTAGGCAGCCATTCATGGTGCGGTCTCACCCCATACCAAAACATAAACCATTGTCAACTGATACGGGGATCAACCTTCAATACACTACATTTCATGTGGCTTCAGACCGAAGGGATGGAATTACCTGAACTCCTCCCAAATAGGAGATTCGGCGACCATCTAAGATGCGGTCATGCCTTGAAGAACAACACCAATCCATAAGAGGTGGAATTAACTAGGCTTCTCCTAAATAGAATTACTGGCGACCATCTGTGGTGCGACCAATCTCAGAGAGGAAAGCCACACTCCTCTCCACATTTCCATTCAGAAACAAGTCCCAAGACACCAAAGATGGTAGGGATACACATAGATCGATGATCCATTCTGAACTATCCAGAGACAACTCAATGTCCATCCACCCAGGAGTAATTCAGAATGCATCAAGATCACAAGCCCTGAAGCAGCAGGCAGAATATCGAGCAAATAGCCGGACATATCTAAAAGGGAAGTGATCCAAAAATATATTTCCCTGTCATATATATAATGATGTTTGATATATATACAATGTAAACTGTACATGACAAAATGGCTAAGCTAGTCTGTGCAGGTAAATACAAGTTCATCTACAAGTCAGGATATATGCGAGCTAACAAGCCCAACATGGCGTCTCTCTCAGAAGACGGAGGCGAAGCTGTGGTCCCCTGTATGAGAATATCCACATGACCCAAAAGATCTGTAGCCATCTGCATGGTGACCATATGATCATCAATATATGCGCTCATCTCTGCAATCATGCCAGTGGTAAGGGACCTCACCGCAGTACTATCTATGACGGCTACATCCCGGGCAGATATGGCACTATCCCGCTCAACTATCAATGCATCTCTGGCTGATCTGGCCTCATCCCACTTAACAACAGCGACATCTCTGCGAGTTAATGCCTCGTCTCTCTCTAATAGAGATGCGTCTCTCCCATCAAGGGCAGTCAACATCAAGGATCGAGCATGATCTCTCTCGAAGGTCATCAGATGAAGACTCTGTTCAAGGTAATCTTGTCTTTGAGTCTTTGAATCACAACAATCTTGTCTTGGGAGAATCTAGAGGAAATGCTGGCAACCCAGCAGCGGGCTCCTCCTCGATGTGGGAATTGATGTCCTCCATGGGCTCTACATCATTTGACTCACTATCTGATACTGTGGATACTATCGCAGTCGATAAAATCACTGCCCCCATCCATGCGGAATACTCTGCAGAACAACCTGGATGACTAACGGAAAAATCAGTTATCTCACGCTGATCCCAACATGCATACACGCGGGATCGATCCTCTACTGAAAGATAGTGAGAAGCTGAACGTTGACCAATCGCCCCCTCGAAAGGATGAAAATCCTGAAACTGGTCAAACTACGACATCACGGCCAGTGAGTGATAAGTAGCCACACCCCTCAAACCAGCCAGAGGGAGGTAGTCCATGCCCGGAGCATGAGTAATAAAGCTGTATGGTGAGCTAAGCCCCGAACACGGCAATATGACAAATGGATCTCTGATATTCGCCGAAAATGTGGACCAAGACATAGCATCTATACACTCCGATGGCTGAAAGGAGTACGACATGGCTATATCATGGGTGAACCAGTACCCATGCCGTCTAAGAGTGCCAATCGTCTCAAGTGGGACATAAACCACACATATAGCATGATCGAGCTACCCGTGAATACTCCTGTCGGGTAAGTGCAACAGTAGGAAGCTGACCGCAGAGTCTCTGCTATGATCATAGGTATAATGGTATGACCCTCGCTGAGAGCTCTCACCGCCATGATGACTCCGATATCTATCACATCCATGTATCATGGCATATAGACATACGATAGTTACGATAGTACGCACAACAGCAGTACATCAACTCTGGCTATACGCCAATGATCCTCCGGTGCGGTGAAATCCCCGGAATGTCGTGAATAACTATCCTCAGAGCCAAATCTGTCATACAGAAAATGTTGGGATATCACGTGGCCAGATATCAGCTCATCTTGCACCACTCTGCGCCTCAATCCAGTAAAGGTCATGAACTGTTGACTCATGTCCCCCAAAGCCATATACACACAAGGTCTGTCCAACGGCAGCATCATCAATCGTGCATACTCCTCCAGAGTAGGAGTTAACTCATGAGTCCCAAACCGGAAAACCAGTGTAAAAACCCAAAACCCTAATAAGACTCGTACGTATAAATCCCGTTATATAACTAAAATTTCTCTGTTCTAAATGTGTTATATGTTATTATATACTTGGTTTGACTAAATTGACCAAATAAATTTTTATCCAAAAAATGTCGTGCTTGACACCTCGTGCTTAAATTTTTTTTTTCCATAATCGGACTTTTCGGTAAAATTATTTTGACAAGTTGCTTCGTCGTGCTTACACTAACAAAACGCTTTGTCGTGGTTGTTAGGATTAGTGAGAAATTTAGGTTAGTAAACATAGGTTAACAAACCCTAACTCTAATTAGCAAAACCCTAAACCTAGTTTATAAATTAAACCCTAATTAGCTAATCTAAACCTAACTAGCTTATGTTAACACCTAATCATGGTTAGTAAACTTCTATTAGGCACTAATTAACATTACTTAACATTCCTAATCATTAGAAACAAAACCCTAATCAAGATTAGTGAAGATTTAAACCTAATTAAGCTATTAATTTGATCAACTAGCTCACAAGTAGGTTGAGAGTCACCATTTCAAGTTCCAAAACATCACATGACATGCTTCCAAACTCCCAAGCAGCTGAAGAGTAACAAATCAGATCTTTATAGAGGCAAGTAGGTGGAAAAATGACCAAAAAGCCAACTTGAAGAATTCTATAAATAGGAACCTTAGGGCTGCGCAAACTCACCAATTCTTAAAGCCTAGATACACTTATAAACCTACCATATCAAGCCTGGGTGTTAACAGCAACAAGATCAGAAGATAGAATCAAGAATTGCTCAAGTTAAGGTGCAAACCCTAGTTCACAAATTTCTCTTTGATCTTATGTTAGATTTGTTGTTTAGATGTTTAGAATATTGTATTAGGATGTTAGAAAGTATGCTAGAGTGCTAGAACACGTTTTCATAACATCTAGATGCCTTAATTAAGCGTTTTATGAAATCTAAAAATTTTGAAAAAATGTGTAAGACCCAGAAATTTTTTAAATAAAAAGGAATTTCCTTTATTTATTATTTTGAAATAGTAAGGGTTGATTTGATTAATGTGGATAGTTAAGGGTTAAATACGCAAATATTTCAAAATAAGCAAGTGGTTATAAAATATTCATTTTTGTCGGGGAATATTAGTTTGGTCGTGGAATATTAAAATCTTTTCGGAATATTCGTTTGGTCGTGGAATATTAAATGCTTGTGGAATATTCGTTTGGTCGTGGAATATTAAATGTCGGGGAATATTCGTATGCGACCACGCAACCATGTGTGGGCCCCATAACGAAAGCGATTGGATGAGGAAAGCGACAAAGTTTGGGTGGTTATAAATAACGAGCGTAGTTATTCTGAATTAAGGCATTGGAATACACGGTGGTTAAAATACGATGTCTGGCGTGGTTGCCTGATGGCACACGGTATTGCATAATTGTTGAATTATTGATTAAATGCGTAAGATGGCACTACTCAATAATTTTCACGATGAATTCTTGCTCAATATTTTATTTTATTGATTCAATAATTGTTTGCGTTGATATTTTATATTATTGTTGTTCAATAATTGTCATTTGCCACAATATTTCCCATTATCGGATCAATAATTCATATTATTTGAATAATATTATTAGATAACATTATTGGCAATGTCTAGAAAGTTACATCTAAGGAGAGGTTTGGTCACCTAATTGCGGCGCCCGAAGAGAGAGATCCTTATTGAAAGCCCCTCTTTCTGGGAATGACTGGTTGTCATAAATGTGATTACGTAATATTATTTGTGAATAATTAATTATTGATTCATATGATAAGGAAATATTTATTTTATATGAATATAAATGATGGATTTATTTATGTGGTTATTAATGAAGGAATTAATGTTTGAGATGTTTTATTTGTTTTTTTAGCGGATTGGAGGTATTAAAAGATCAAATCGGTGTTATTACGACTTTATTGTGTGAGTTATAATATTTAATCGAATCGTTGGATCGTTGTAATTTTTGGATATGATATACATATATAAGTTGAGTATATGTCTACAAATTTTGAGCCGTTAAAATGAACGAATGATTTGTTATAAATTTTAAGAGGTGTCGATTAGGAAAATAGGGTTATAATTGATTTTGGTGGAAAATTCTAGAATTGAGTGGGCCCCACTTGTGGTTGGTGAAGAAATGTGCTGAATTTTATTTCAAATGTGGTGGGTGGCAATAGTAGCGTAAAGCCATCGGTGCGGTCAAGTCTGCTTGGTAAGGCTAATATTTTCCTATAAATAGAGGGCTAAGTTAGAATTGAAAATCACACCGAAAAAAGTTTTCTCTTTCTCTCTCTATATTATTGAGCGTATTTTGTGAGTATTTAGATACTTTGAGAGTTCTTTATTCGATTACAAGTTTCATTCAAGATCACTTGAGCCTTTCCTTCCTTAGAAATCTTGATTCTTTGAGGTAAGGGATATTATTTTTTTTTAAATAATGATATTATTTCTTCAATATCATTATCTTTGAAATGTTGATCTGAAGTTTTATCAAATTTGGAACTTTTTCATGTCGGGGTTACTATTCATGAGTTACTATTCACGAGTTACTATTCATGAGTTACTATTCACGAGTTCTTATTCACGAGTACTATTCATGAAGCGTGAAAATGTTTTTTGTGGAATTTCTATCTTTTGGTGTCGAGTTACTATTCATCTGGCCTTATTCACGTATCTCGGCACTATTCACGTATACGGCACTATTCATCGAAAAATAAAATTTCTTCTTTTCGTCCAAAATATCTATTCTGGATACTAGCTTTGATTGTATCCATGTTTTGATCATTCTTGAATTTTACACCACTATGATTATTTTTGAGGTATTGTTGAACATGGATAAAACAAAGTACGAATCCTTAATCCTTAATCCTTGTCATTTTGTTTCACTGGATTCGTTCTTTAAAAATATTTTTCATCATCCTCAGTCTTAAATGATGATATTATTGAATATCTTTGGCCTGTAGTGCAAAGATGAATGATTTCTGAAGAATATCTTTGGCACATAGTGCAAAGATGAGCGGTGTTTAAATGAACATGATGGTGATGAATATCTTTGGCCTTTAGTGCAAAGATGAACAGGTGTTGAGATGAACATGACCGACTGATGAATATCTTTGGCCTTTAGTGCAAAGATGAACAGGTGTTGAGATGAACATGACCGATTGATGAATATCTTTGGCCTGTAGTGCAAAGATGAATATTTGATTTGAGATGAATATTGATTGATGTTACAGGGATAAAATATTGATGATGGATTTGTTAAATTCATAGATTATAGTAGATTTCATTCTCTACGTAACTCTTACATGAATTATTATTTCATTCTTGCGAATATTGATCTGAAACTTGTTGTCTATTGTATTCTATCGATTTTTCCCTGTTGGAGACTAACGATAATTTGTTGTATATTATCTTAGTCATAAGTATTCTTTCTTGGGCTAGTTGAGCTCACCCTTTTCCTTGTTGTTCCATTTTTCTTCTCGGGGAGGCGAGAATGTAGCGAGTACTAGTCGGGTATGGAATGAAGGTTCTAGAGAGAGTTGTTTAGTAGTCCTCACCATTTTTGTAAAATAATGTATCAATAAATGTGATGGGGATTTATTTGAGTATAGATATTGTCTAAAAGATAATATTTGTATTTAAACTCACGATTTCTTTTGTTGTAATAATAAAGTTGTAGTTGTTTACGTACCATGTATTTGGCGACTCGAAATGGGTGTGGTGTATACCTATTTTGGGGCGTCACGGTTGAATATCGAGCTTAGGGATATGATCTCTGGCGGAGATCGGGAATAAAACTAGGAGGGAGAGCGAGTAAATCCTTCGCTAGTGTGTCCTACCTAAGCTTATTTGTTGGTTGGTCATATTATAGGGGTATTATGTGATTTGTTAATTTATTTAATTAACCCTTGTTTTATGATAGTTTTTTTAGAATGGGCTGCTTTGAGAACGTTAACAATGGAGTGAATGAGATCGTGGAGACACCTCTAATCGCCAACCGGGATAATGTGATGTCGAGTAGAAGAAGGAATTAGAGATATCCATGTGGTGAGTGAAGAATTGATAGTTGCACCGAGATAATCGAGAGTAACAGGTGAGAGTGAGGAAGAAGAGGGAAGAAGAGGTACACGAAGAGAGTTTATTAGAGGTATTTTATGATCGAAATATAGAATTGCAAAATCGTATTCATGAGTTAGAAGAAGGGCTAAAGAATTGCGAGGCGATCGTGGAGCAAAAGGATGCAACGATTCAAGCTTGTGTTACCCGATCGTGATGCTTGAATGAAGCACTCTTTGGCGAGTATAAGATGATAAAATTTGGAATCGAAATGAAAGAAGAAATAAGCGAGCAGTGAGAATGAGTGATGCATGGGTAAAAAGCTGCACGACGCGTTGATATTATGGAAAGAGATGTCCAATCTAAAAAGAAAGATTTAACGATGGCGGGAAGGCGTCGGCGACAACATCACCAGACTATCAACAAATTCTAGGGAAGAGAACGATCGCCGGTTAGATCTACTGAGATGTGGAGAGGAGGGACATATAAGGTCAAAGCTGTTCAAAGCCTTCCAAGGTATGCTATAATTGTGGAAAAGAAGGACATATCGCTCGAGATTATGCGATATCGAAACCCAGTCAGCGTGAATGGTGACTCAAAAGGATGTCCCGAAAAAGTCAAAGTCAGCGGTTCTTGGAAGAAGCGTTTGTCGTGGCCGGTCAAAATCGAGGAACCCGACGAAGTTAGCACGGGTTAGTTAATTATAAATTCTTGCGAAGTTTATACCTTACTTGATCTGGGTTCTACCCATTCTTTTATCTCTCTTGCTTGCGCTCAACGTTTGAACTTGACTACGGAGAAATTAGACTTTGACCTATTTATGGAGAATCCGTTAGGAGAAACTTTCATTACATCTGTTGTTTAGAAATCTTGTTTGATTCAGGTTGGCACTATCACATTACACATTAACCTTATTTCTATAGAGATATTTGCTTTTGATGTGATTTTAAGGTTAACTACTCATCATGCCAAATTGATTGCTTTTGTAAGGTTGTTAGTTTTCATATTCCTAAGCAACCTGTTATTCGAATTCAAGCAATCAAACCATTGTAATCAAACATTTTCATATCAAGCCATGAAGTCATTTGTTTATTACGGATGTCAAGTTTTCTTAATCCATGTTATGGATTTGAATAAAGACACGTCGATTTGAATAATATTCCTGTTGTTATTGATTTTTCCTGATGTATTTCCTGAAGAATTTCTTGGCTTACTCCCAAAGCCTGATATTAAATTTTGTATCGACTTTGAACCCGGTACAAAACTCATTTCTAAAATCTCATATAGAATGGCTCCTATTGAACTTGAGAGTTAAAAATTCAACTATAAATTTGGTACACGAGCCTTTATCTTGTGACTTCCTTTGTGGAATTCACCTAAGCCGAGACTCTCTATAGGGGGGCGTCATATTAGATGCGATAGTAAAGCGATAGGTGTCATTGTGACGTCTTATCCAAGATTGGGATATGAGTCACGATTGAGAGCAACCTAAGTCGATGTCGAAATCGTAGCTTTCTGAAGCTTAGTTGGTTATTATCGGAGATTCGTTGAAGGATATTCTCGAATCGCTATTCCATTATCGCGGTGACTCGTAGAGATACAAAATTCGAATGGAGCAAGGAATGTGGGAAGAGCTTGAAGAACTCAAGAGGAGACTCATTTCAAAGACATGTTACGACCATGCCATCCCGGAAAAGCGAGCGTGGTAGTGGCGTGTTGAGTAGAAGATCGTATACAAATGAGTGCGATATTGTCAAAGACTAATTTACATATAATTTACAAATAATAGAGATGGAGATGAAAACTCTAGGTACCCACGTGATGATATCTGAGTATAATCGACTTTAGTTAAAATTGCTCAAGCCAGCGAGGAGGAGTGATGCGTATGAAGAGGAAAGTACAAGAAGGAGCTATTAGGAGCGAGAATTGATGAAGAAGGAATACTTGAGTCCACTCTAGACTTTGTGTTCCTAACGACTCGATTTGAGGTACAAGATTATGATGGAGGCACACAATACACCATTTGCAATCCATCACGGAAGTACTAAAATGTATCGTGATCTTGACATACATTTTGGTGGAATAATATGAAGAGAGAGATTGCAAAGTTTATCTCGATGTGTTTAACTTGCCAACGTGTAAAGGCGGAGCATCTAGTACCTAAGGGTCCGTTGCAACCACTTGAGATTCCGGAATGGAAGTGGGAACACATTACCATAGATTTAGTTCTGGGTCTTCCTACGGTTTCTCAAGGCATCAATGCTATTTGGGTTATTGTTGATAGATTAACCAAATCGCTCATTTCTTGCCGATCGGAGACTTATTCCTTGAGCGTCTTGCTAGTATATGCGTGAATGAGATTGTGAGGTTGCATGGCATGCTGTATCCATAGTTTGGATAGTGACCCAAGATTCACTTCATGATTTTGGGTTAAAAGCTATGGGCGCGAATTTACGATTCGATTTGGCATACCATCCTCAAGCGGATGGGCAATCGAAAAGGACTACTCAAACTCTTGAAGATATATTAAAACTCGTGTCCTAGATTTCAAAGGAAGTTGGGATAAGTACTTGCCATTGGTGGAATTCTCATACAACAATAGTTATTAAACAAATATAGGCATGGTTCCATTCGAAGCATTATATGGACAAAATGTCGTTCTCCAATATGTTGGGATGAGGTGGGTGAAGCAACATTGTTGGGACCCGAGTTAATATACGTATGACTAATGATTCGACAACGTATACAAAGCGGCACAAGATCGACAAAAGAGTTATGCGGATCTTCATCGAAAGGATGTGGAATTTAATGTAGGGATCATGTATTGTTGCGAGTTGCTCCATGGAAGGGAGTTACAAGATTTGGGAAGAGAGGAAAGCTCAAATCCACGATTTATTGGTCCATTTCAAATTCTTGACCGAGTAGGAAATGTAGCCTATAGACTTGCGTTACCTCAAGTATGTCTCGTGTTCATAATGTGTTTCACATATCATACTTCGTAAATATGTGAAAGACCCGAACCACGTTATTGAGTTAGAACCGGACGAGATAGCCAGAAGACTTAACGTATGAGGAGGTACCTGTCAAGATCTTGGATAGGAAGGAGCATGTCCTACTGCCAAAGGTCATACCACAAGTTAAAGTTTTGTGGAGGAATCATGCTATAGAGGAAATGACACAGGAATTGGAAAGCGGAAATGAAAGCGAGGTATCCTCACCTTTTGAAACACCAGTACGTCACGTCGATTTCGAGGACAAAATTTCATAAGGAGGGAGGTTGTAAGACCGAAATTTTTTAAATAAAAAGAATTTCCTTTATTTATTATTTTGAAATAGTAAGGGTTGATTTGATTAATGTGGATAGTTAAGGGTTAAATCGCAAATATTTCAAAATAAGCAAGTGGTTATAAAATATTCATTTTGTCGGGAATATTAGTTTGGTGGTGGAATATTAAATGCTTGTTTGGGAATATTAGTTTGGTCATGGAATATTAAATGCGGGGAATATTCGTTTGGTCGTGGAATATTAAATCGCTGTGGGGAATATTCGTGGACGCCCCATGTGTGGGCCCCATAACGGAAAGCGATTGGATGAGGAAAGCGACAAAGTTTGGGTGGTTATAAATAACAGGCGTAGTTATTCTGAATTTAAGGCTGTTGGAATACCGTGGTTAAAATACTGATGTCTGGCGTGGTTGCCACAATAGCTGCGGTATTACGCAGATTGTTGAATTATTGATTAATACGTAAGATGGCACTACTCAATAATTTTCACGATGAATTCTTTATTCATATTTTATTTTATTGATTCAATAATTCTTTGCGTTGATATTTTATATTATTGTTGTTCAATAATTGTCATCGCATGATATTTCCCATTATCGGATCAATAATTCATATTATTTGAATAATATTATTAGATAACATTATTGGCAATGTCTAGAAAGTTACATCTAAGGAGAGGTTTGGTCACCTAATTGCGGCGCCATGAAGGGAGATCCTTATTGGAAAGCCCCTCTTTCTGGAACAACTTTGGTTGTCATAAATGTGATTACGTAATATTATTTGTGAATAATTAATTATTGATTCATATGATAAGGAAATATTTATTTTATATGAATATAAATGATGGATTTATTTATGTGGTTATTAATGAAGGAATTAATGTTTGAGATGTTTTATTTTATTTTATCGGATTGGAGGTATTAAAAGATCAAATCGGTTTTATTCTGACTTTATTGTGTGAGTTATAATATTTAATCCGATAGTTGGATCGTTGTAATTTTTGGATATGATATACATATATAAGTTGAGTATATGTCTACAAATTTTGAACCGTTAAAAATGAACGAATGATTTGTTATAAATTTTAAGAGGTGTCTGATTCAGAAAATAGGGTTATAATTGATTTTGGTGGAAAATTCTAGAATTGAGTGGGCCCCACTTGTGGTTGGTGAAGAAATGTGCTGAATTTTATTTCAAATGTGGTGGGTGGCAATAGTAGCAGGTAAAGCCATCGTGTGTAGCTTGGTCAAAGTCTGCCTTGGTACGGCTAACATTTTCTATAAATAGAGGGCTAAGTTAGAATTGAAAATCACACGAAACAAAGTTTTCTCTCTTTCTCTCTCTATATTATTGAGCGTATTTTGTGAATATTTAGATACTTTGAGAGTTCTTTATTCGGTACAAGTTTCATTCAAAGATCACTTGAGCCTTTCCTTAGAAATCTTGATTCTTTGAGGTAAGGGATATTATTTTTTTTCGTAATGATATTATTTCTTGATATCATTATCTTTGAAATGTTGATCTGAAGTTTTATCAAATTTGGAACTTTTTCATGTCGGGTTACTATTCATGAGTTACTATTCACGAGTTACTATTCATGAGTTACTATTCACGAGTTACTATTCACGAATACTATTCATGAAGCGTGAAAATGTTTTTTTTTTTGTGGAATTTCTATCTTTTGGTGTCGGAGTTACTATTCACGTATCGGCCTTATTCACGTATCTGACACTATTCATCGAAAAATAAAATTTCTTCTTTTAGTCCAAAATATCTATTACGGATACTAGCTTTGATTGTATCCATGTTTTGATCATTCTTGAATTTTACACCACTATGATTATTTTGAGGTATTGTTGGACATGGATAAAACAAAGTACGAATCTTAATCCTTAATCCTTGTCATTTTGTTTCCTTTGGATTCGTTCTTTAAAAATATTTTTCATCATCCTCGGTCTTAAATGATGATATTATTGAATATCTTTGGCACATAGTGCAAAGATGAATGATTTCTGAAGAATATCTTTGGCACATGTAGTGCAAAGATGAGCTTGAACATGGCCGATCGATGAATATCTTTGGCCTTTAGTGCAAAGATGAACAGGTGTTTAGATGAACATGACCGATTGATGAATATCTTTGGCCTTTAGTGCAAAGATGAACAGGTGTTGAGATGAACATGACCGATTGATGAATATCTTTGGCCTGTAGTGCAAAGATGAATATTTGATTTGAGATGAATATTGATTGATGTTACAGGGATAAAATATTGATGATGGACTGTTAAATTCATAGATTATAGTAGATTTCATTCTCTACGTAACTCTTCTATGAATTATTATTTCCTCTGCGAATATTGATCTGAAACTTGTTGTCTATTGTATTCTATCAGATTTTTCCCTGTTGGAGACTAACGATAATTTGTTGTATATTATCTTAGTCATAGTATTCTTCTTGGGCTAGTTGAGCTCACCCTTTTCTTTGTTGTTCCATTTTTCTTCTCAGGAGGCGAGAATGTAGCGAGTACTAGTCGGGGTATGGAATGAAGGTTCTAGAGAGAGTTGTTTAGTAGTCCTCACCATTTTTGTAAAATAATGTATCAATAAATGTGATGGGGATTTATTTGAGTATAGATATTGTCTAAAAGATAATATTTGTATTTAAACTCACAGTTTCTTGTTGTAATAATAAAGTTGTAGTTGTTTACGTACCATGTATTTGGCGACTCGAAATGGGTGTGGTGTATACCTATTTTGGGGGCGCCAACAAATAACTCATAGGATTATCAAATTATTGGTCAAAAGTAGTTAATCGGCATGACCAAGTTTCGGGTTTTTTTCTTCCAAAAACTCAAGAACACGAAGAAAGTTGGTAGTCAGTACTTTGACCATAAATAGAGACCTTAGAATTAAGATTTGTTCATGTTAATGTTATATATATGTGCGACGACATATAGACTACATATTACAACAAACAAAACATACATCTAATACATGTAATCAAAGTTATTCAAGCCACAAAACCGCTGATTGGCCATTTACCACTTACTCGGGTTACCCGAAAACCCAAGAACAAATCCGACAAAGAACTTTGAACCTTTATAATTTCTTGTTAGATGTAGATTAAAGCCTAATTATTGCTTGAGCTTGTACTATTGTATGAGTACTACAACACCAATACTTGATCTAACCAAAAATCATTACCAGTAACGAGTTATTTGATGGTCAAACCGGTCACTCGACCACGACCAACTACCGCCCGTAAACTTCAAGAACACCTACAAACGACACTTTACATCACTTTGTGAGAGCTTTAACGACGGACATAAATTATTTTCTTTAAAAATAAATTATAAAAAATTAGAAATAATTAATAAATACATATAAAAACAGTTATAAAAATTATTATAAATTATTTCGATATTTCTACAAAAATGTAATAATTATTTACTTTTATTTTGATATTATTTATAATCAACTTATTAATAAAGTAATTAGAATAATTACTTTTAAATAATAAATAATTATGTAAAAATATTATTATTGAAATAAAAATCATAATAAATGAATATAAATTATTTAATAATATTAAATAATGTTTTTATAAAATTTTAGTAAATATAAATGACTTATAAATAGAGATAAATGATTTAAAATCATTTAAAGGATAAATAAATATTTTAAAAATACTTTAAACCTTCTAAAATATAATATAAGGATAATTAAATTATTTAAATATATAACCAAATTTTATAAATAAAATTTAGTTCATTTATCAAAGGTATTAAAAGTTAAACCCTATTAAATCTAACCCGGTATTAAATAAATGTTTTATTTGAGTATTGTTATCAATACTAACGTGTTAGATTTATATTTTTGAACGTCATAGGTACTTATTAGCATTCGAATAGTATAGCTTGACTGATCTACGCTCAGGCAAGTCTCTTATACCCAATTTATTACTTATGCAAAATTTATGAACCTTGTTTATTCGCTGAACAAGATTCTATCTTGATATACTATTGATATAATACACCTACATTGAATTACCTATTATTGAAAAGTTATTGCTATAGTTCCAGCATGACTAAGAAATGAATTATTTATTCATATGATATTGTTTATTGAGCATAAACTGTTGTGTCAAGCCAAATTGTTTTGGTAAGACAATCTTATACTGAAGTTGAGTATCCCGTAAGGGAGCGAAGTAGTCAATGAATATATTGACAGTAAATTATAAGTGTATTTGAGCAAAGTAGGTGATATGCATACTCCTAGGATGTTGAATAGGCTGATCCCCTATCTCACATCTGAATAAAATTTCTAAGTCTTTGTGACTGACAGAAATGATAAAAATTCCAGAACTAGTTGGAATTAGAAATCCAGAAATGGTAACAACTATCAGTCAAAATTTGAATTGTTATAATTCTTCAAATCCTATATTGTTATAAATATACAACTTGCTAAGCATGTCATAGCTCACCCTTGCAAATTATTCCCTTTGCAGTCTTAGATGGTAATCCTGGAACATCTGGAGTAGATAAAGGGAAGCGTCCCTACATATATTAGATTATATTCTTGTCTGTATAAATACCTTGTAATAAGAACTCGTTATGAGAATTTTGTAATCGAATCATAATATTATGATATATATAACATCTTTTATTTCCGCAACAGTGTTTTCTTTCATATATAGATGTAAAGTAAGATGTCTTCTATTCTAGTTGAGATCCTTGGGAATTATTTATCTGAGTGAGGGTGTTAATAGCATGGACTGTTCATGTTGTTATTAATACTCTGAATTTCAGATAAATGGTTACTATCGATACGATAGTATATATTCGCATGACATAGACTATACATCTGGGTGAGAGTATTAGTAATATGGACCTTTCATGTTATTACTGATACTCTGAATTTCGGATAGATAGACTCTAGTCACAGATACAGTTTATATATTCAAGTGAGGGTATCCAAACACAATAATATTTCTCTTGGGAATTACCATCTGTTTTGGGATACTGTGAATCTTGAATCTATGGGAATTATATCTGATAGTCCCTCTATCTAATGTAATATTTTAATCAGATACCATGGGTGTATAGATTTAAATGCATTATGTTAATTCTATGTAAACACCATACCAGATACCACATGAGTATAGGTATGGGGGTGTTACAATTTTGGTATCAAAGTTGTTAAGGCTATAGATATAAGGAAGAGTTTTCTTATTATATAGTCTTCGAGTCCGTAAAAATTTTAAAAAAAAGATATATAAAATATAACATTAAAATTATTATGTGGTGTAAACCTTTATACCAGTATTTATCGAGTTTTCTTTTATAGATGGCCAACTCCAATGCTGAAGAAAGAGTGATCAATCCACCGCAAATAGAGTCTTTTATAGCTAGTGATGCAAAAGAAGAAGAATTGCTTCATGATCAACAACTGCTTGATGTTGAAGAAGAAGAAGAAGAAGATCCAGTGGATGGATAATTAATGAGAATAAATGAGCATGATAAGGCAATGGCATCACTACTGCAGACAACAGAATGTGAGAACAATAAGATGAAGTTTAGGACAGATTTAGCTGAGTGTATGCTAATGGATGAAAGGAGTCATAGTCATCGACAGAAAGTACAACTACACCATGCACATAGAAGCAGGAGGGAAATTCAGTCAAGGTTTCTTAAAACATCTCTGGGAGTTCGAGATACTTTTAATGATTTGCAGCGTCGTGTAACTCGATATCCAGTAGAGGAGAAGAAAACTGCTTATCTCATCGATCGATCTGTGGTTTGTCACATGATCCAGGATTCCTTTGATGATATCAATGAATTCTAGAGAGTAATATAGGTGGTTGGATGCTTTATATTAGTATAATAAAGAAGCATTCAAAGTTTGTAATGAAAGTTGTACCCTGTAAGATACTAGTATGTTTAAAGTTGTTGTAAGACTGTGAGTTATAAATAAACAATATGTTTTGGTTATCTAAGAATCTTAAGTGAATCTTTGTTGTTGTTTTATTTAATTATGCCACCAACCAGAAGACCCCAAAAAGAAATGAATAATGAGGATAATCCTACTCAACAGTTAGTAGATATGATATTAGGAGTAATAAACAGACCTGTAAACCAAAATACATCCTTTAAAGACTTTAAATTAGTTGGACCACCTGAATTTAAAGGTACATTAGAACCTGTAGATGCACAGATTTAGATTTCTGAGATAGAAAAATTCTTCCTAGTAACCAATGTTAGTAATAACCAGAAGACAACTTTTGCAACTTTCTTCTTGAAATATGAAGCTAATTATTGGTGGGAATCAACCAAAGGTCGAGTAGAAACTGAAATTGTTCCTTGGGGTAGATTTAAAGAGTTGTTCTTTGAAAACTATTTTTCCCAATCCTGAAAGACCGAATGGAAATAAAATTTTTGGACTTAAAACAAGGAGATCTTACTTTAACCCAGTATACAGCTAAGTTTAATGAACTATCCAGGTTTGCTCCTCATCAAGTGACTACTGAACTTAGAAAGACTCGTAGGTACCAAAAAGGTTTAAAACCTCAGATTAGGAGTAAATTATCAGTGTTTCAAATCAAAACTTTCTCTGAAATACTAGAGAAGGCCACTATAATTGAAAGTGAGAATTAAAATCTCGCTAAGTTTCATCAGGACAAAAAGACTCAGAGTGAGAAAGGGAAAAGTAAGACAGAACCCAGTTCAGGTGGGTTTAATAACAAGCGTAAATGGAATAATTCTTTTTCTAACAATTTAGGGAAAACGATAGGAAATACTAATAACAATTTTAGTAATAATAATATTAAACCTTGTCCTAAGTGTAGTAAGAAACATAGAAGAGAGTGTTTTCTTAACAAATGCTTTAATTGTGGACAGTCAGGACATTATCTTTCACAGTGTTCTCTTCCAAAGAAAAATAAATGTTTTAATTGTAGTTCAATGGACCATTTTTCTAAGAACTGTCCCACAAACCTAGGAGGAAAAGGGGTTAGAATACCAGAGAATAATCAATCGACATGAGTCTGCGGCTTGGGGTTCAGAATCGACCTACCGCGAGAACATTTAATATGTCGGTGAGGGATGTTGTTGCTTCACAGGACGTAGCGACAGGTATCATCCCTATCAACACTTTAAATGCATATGTGTTATTCGATTCTGGTGCTACTTGTTCATTCGTGTTTAGAAATTTCTCTACAAACTTGAACATGCCTTGTGAAAATTTAGACAAACCATTTTGTGTAGAAATTGCTAATAATGAAAGAATTTCGGTTAAGACCATATACAGAAACTGTAGTGTGGTAATAAAAGGACATAATTTTAAGGTAGATTTGATACCAATTCAGTTGGGAGAATTTGATGTAATTCTAGGAATGGATTGGTTAGTTAATCATAACGCGATGATTGATTGTCATAAAAAATGTATTAACCTTTTGACTACTTCGAAGTCAAAGGTAGTGTTCAACGGTAGTTTTTCACCTAAGCAATCTCGATGTTTGACTATAGTTCAGGCAGAAAGATTACTTAAAAAGGGTTGTTTAGGATATTTGGCCTATATAGTTGATACTCGTCAGGAAGGAGTAAAACTAGATCAAATACCTATAGTTAAGGAATTTCCTGATGTATTTCCAGATGATTTACCCGGTTTGCCTCCAGATAGGGAGATTGAGTTCATCATTGATCTTGCACCAGGAACGACACCAGTTTCTAAGGCACCGTACAGAATGGCACCTTTAGAACTGAAAGAGTTACTTATTCAATTATAGGAACTCTTAGATAAAAAGTACATACAACCTAGTGTTTCACCTTGGGGCGCAACAGTGTTGTTTGTAAAGAAGAAGGATGGAACTATGAGACTATGTATAGACTATAGCGAGTTAAATAAATTAACTATTAAGAATAAATATCATTTGCCAAGGATTGATGATTTGTTTGACCAATTAAAGGGGGCCGAACATTTTTCAAAAATTGACCTTAGAACAGGTTATCATCAATTAAAGGTAAGAAAGGAGGATGTGCTGAAAATAGCGTTTAAGACACGCTATGTATATTATGAATTTCTTGTAATGTCCTTTGGATTAACAAATGTACCGGCAGCATTTATGGATTTAATGAATCAAGTGTTTAAACCATGCTTGGACAAATTTTTTATAGTGTTTATCGACGATATTCTGGTATACTCGAGAACACGGGAAGAGCATGCTTAACACTTGAGAGTCGTATTGGAGATATTACGAAAGGAACAACTTTATGCAAAGTTTTCCAAGTGTGAATTCTGGTTAAAAAGAGTTCAATTTTTAGCTCATGTAATTGACAAAGATGGAATATCTGTAGATCCAACTAAGATCGAAACGGTTGTGAACTGGGAACAACCAACAACTCCAATAGAAGTACGAAGTTTTCTCGGTTTAGCAGGTTCGTACCGACGGTTTATAAAAGATTTTTCAAAAATAGCAACCCCATTAACCAATTTAACTCAAAAGACAGTGAAATACGTCTGGACAGATAAATGTGAGGAAAGCTTCCAAGAGTTGAAGAAGCAACTGAGCATGGCTTCAGTGTTATCCTTACCATATGATACAGGAGGTCTTGTAGTATATAGTGACGCATCACACAGAGGATTAGGGTGTGTGTTGATGCAACATGGGAAAGTGATAGCTTATGCATCACGACAACTCAAAGATTATGAGAAGAGGTATCCTACTCATGATTTAGAGTTAGCCATGATGAGTTTTGCTCTAAAATTTGGAGACATTACTTGTACGGGGAGAAGTGCGAGATATATACAGATCATAAAAGTCTCAAATATATTTTTACACAAAAGGAATTAAATTTAAGAAGATGAGATTTATGGTTAGAACTGATAAAGGATTTTGACTGTGAAATCTTATATCATCCCGGTAAAGCTAATATTGTAGCTGATGCGTTAAGTAGAAAGAATCAAGAAAAATTGAATGTGTTAACCACCAATGATAGGTTAATAAAAGACTTTGAAAAGTTAAAAATTGAGGTGGAATGTCCAACTACCTCAACCCAAAAATTATATATTTTAGAAGGAGTTTCATCTCTGCTCGATAAAATTAAAGAGATATAGGAGAAGAATGAAGAGTGTCAAAAGTTTAAATCTAATTCTACACATGATAAGTATAATAAATATCGAATAGATACGGATGGAATAATAAGATATGAAAATAGAATCTGGATTCCGTTAGATCAAGCTTTAAAAGATGAAATTTTGAACGAAGAACATAATTCTAAATTTGCCATACATCCTGGCAGTACTAAAATGTTCAAAGATTTAAGTCGACACTTTTGGTGGTCTAATATGAAAAGGGAAATAGCTGAATGGGTAAGTAAATGTCTCACGTGTCAAAGGGTTAAGGCAGAACATCAGAAGCCAAGTGGTTTACTTCAACCCTTACCAATTCCTGAGTGGAAGTGGGAACATATAACCATGGACTTTGTAGTGGGCCTTCCAACTACACAAAAAGGCCATAATGTCATTTGGGTAATAGTTGACCGTTTAACTAAATCCGCTCACTTTTTACCTATTAAAATTACACATAACCTGGATCACCTTGCCAAATTATATATTCATGAAATTATCTCTAGGCATGGAGTACCTGTTTCCATTGTATCAGACCGAGATCCACGTTTTACTTCAAATTTTTGGAAGAGTCTTCAGAAAAATTTAGGAACACGATTAAGACTAAGTGTAACCTATCATCCTCAAACCGATGGATGAGTGAGAGAAACCATACAAACATTAGAGGATATGTTGAGAACATGTGTCATAGACTTCAAAGGAAGTTGGGAAGATCAGTTACCTTTAGTCGAATTCGCCTACAACAATAGTTATCATGCTAGCATAGGTATGCCACCCTATGAAGCCTTATGTTGAAGAAAATGTAGAACGCCTATGTGCTGGGATGAAGTCAGGGAAAGACAAATGTTGGGACCTGAAATAATTTAACAAACCACTGAAACTATCAGAATCATACGTCAACGATTGCAAGCATCTCAAGATTGACAAAGAAAATACGCTGATCCATATCGTCAACAACGAAGTTTTAGCATAGGAAGCCATGTATTCTTGAAAGTATCTCCTTGGAAGGGCAAGATACGTTTTGGCAAGAAAGGAAAACTAAGTCCGAGGTTCATTGGACCTTTTGAATTTTTGAGAAGAATTGGTGAAGTTGTTTATGAAATAGCACTACCACCTGAGTTAAACCATATTCATAATGTGTTTCATGTCTCCATTTTGCGACCATACAAACCTGATTATAAACACGTTATAAATTATGAACCTATCCAAATCGAAGAAGATCTTTCTTATGTAGAAGATCCTGTGCAGATCGTCGACCATAAAGAGCAAGTCCTCCGTAATAAAGTGATAGCATTGGTTAAAATAATATGGAGAAATCAGAACGTTGAAGAAGCTACATGGGAGCTTGAAGATAAAATGCGAGAGAATTATCCTCAACTTTTTACTTAACATGTACTCTAATTTCGAGGACGAAATTCTTATTAGTGGAGGTGAATGTAAAAACCCAAAACCGTAATAAGACTCATATGTATAAATCCCGTTATATAAATAAAATTTCTCTGTTCTGAATGTGTTATGTGTTATTATATACTTGGTTTGACAAAATTGACCAAATAAATTTTTATCCAAAAAACGTCGTGCTTGACACCCTGTGCTTAAATTTTTTTTTCCATAATCGGACTTTTCGGTAAAATTATTTTGACAAGTTGCTTTGTCGTGCTTACACTGACAAAACTCCTTGTCGTGCTTGTTGGATTAGTGAGAAATTTAGGTTAGTAAACCTAGGTTAACAAACCCTAACCCTAATTAGCAAAACCCTAAACCTAGTTTATAAATTAAACCCTAATTAGCTAATCTAAACCTAACTAGCTTATGTTAACACCTAATTATGGTTAGTAAACTTCTATTAGGTAATAATTAACATTACTTAACATTCCTAATCATTAGAAACAAAACCCTAATAAAGATTAGTGAAGATTTAAACCTAATTAAGCTACTAATTTGATCAACTAGCTCACAAGTAGGTTGAGAGTCGCCATTTCAAGTTCCAAAACATCACAAGACATGCTTCCAAACTCCCAAGTAGCAGAAGAGTCACAAATCAGATCTTTATAGAGGCAAGTAGGTGGAAAAATGACCAAAAAGCCAAGTTGCAAAATTCTATAAATAGAAACCTTAGGGCTGAGCAAACTCATGAATTCTCAAAGCCTACATACACTTATAAACCTACCATATCAAGCCTGGGTGTTAACAGCAACAAGATCAGAATATAGAATCAAGAATTGCTCAAGTTAAGGTGCAAACCCTAGTTCAAAAATTTCTCTTTGATCTTATGTTAGATTTTTTGTTTAGATGTTTAGAATATTGTATTAGGATGTTAGAAAGTATGCTAGAGTGGTAGAACACGTTTTCATAACATCTAGATGCCTTAATTAAGAGTTTTATGAAATCTGAAAATTTTGAAAAAAATGGTTTGACAGCCGAATGTTAGGGCTTTTCGATTCATGTGTGTTTATGATTTGGTCTGTTAATTAATTGGTATTTGTAGCCTGTAAGTAGGTCTTTAATCTAGAAAAGAAAACAGGTTCATACGAACCATAGATTCCAAGATATAAGCAGTCAAAGTGGGTTGACCATTCATGGAAGTTGGTTTTCTAGGTTGTCCAGAAAGCTCAAGAACAGTTGAACCGGCTACTTTGACCGACCTGTTTAATCATCTTCTAATTGTTAATTGTTTATGTTTTTGTTATAAATTAGTACTCTGGTATACATACTACATATCTATGATCTTCAATCGAACAAATAACTCATAGGATTACCGAAATTATTGGTCAAAAGTAGTTGACCGAGCATGACCAAGTTTTTAGGTTTTTTTTTCCAGAAACTAAAGAACACGAAGAATAGTTGGTAGCTGTACTTTGACCAGCATAAATAGAGACCTTAGAATTAAGATTTGTTCATGTTAATGTTATATATATGTACGCTGACATATAGACTACATGTTACAACAAACAAAACATATACATCTAATACATGTAATCAAAGTTATTCAAGCCACAAAACCGCTGATTGACCACCCATGACCATCGCTCAGGTTACCCAAAACCCAAGAACAACTCAAGCCAAGAACTTTGAACCTTTATAATTTCTTGTTAGATGTAGATTAAAGCCTAATTATTGCTTGAGCTTGTACTATTGTATGAGTACTACAACACCAATACTTGATCTAACCAAAAATCATTACCAATAACGAGTTATTTGATGGTCAAACTGGTCACTCGACCATTACCACCAACTACGCCTGTAAACTTCAAGAACACCTACAATGACACTTTCATCACTTTGTAGAGAGCTTTAGCGACGGACATAAATTATTTTCTTTAAAAATAAATTATAAAAAATTAGAAATAATTAATAAATACATATAAAAAGCAGCTTATAAAAATTATTATAAATTATATCCGATATTTCTACAAAATATAATAATTATTTTATTCTATTTAGATATTATTTATGATTAACTTATTAATAAAGTAATTAGAATAATTACTTTTAAATACTAAATAATTATGTAAAAATATTATTATTGAAATAAAATCATAATAAATTATTATAAATTATTTAATAATATTAAATAATGTTTTATAAAATTTTAGTAAATATAAATGACTTATAAATAGAGATAAATGATTTAAAATTCATTTAAAGGATAAATAAATATTTTAAAAATACTTTAAACCTTTTAAAATATAATATAAGGATAATTAAATTATTTAAATATATAACCAAATTTTATAAATAAAATTTAGTTCATTTCTCAAAGGTATTAAAAGTCAAACCCTATTAAATCTAACCCGATATTAAATAAATGTTTTATTTGAGTATTGTTATCAATACTAACGTGTTAGATTTATATTTTTGAAAGTCATAGGTACTTATTAGCATTCGAATAGTATAGCTTGACTGATCTACGCTCTGGCAAGTCTCCTATGCCCAATTTATTACTTATACAAAATTTATCAACCCTGTTTATTCGCTGAACAAGATTCTATCTTGATATACTGTTGATATAATACACCTACATTGAATTACCTATTATTAAAAAGTTATTGCTATAGTTCCAGCATGACTAAGAAATGAATTATTTATTCATATGACATTGTTTATTGAGCATAAATTGTTGTGTCAAGCCAAATTATTTTGGTAAGACAATTTTATACTGAAGTTGAGTATCCCGTAAGGGAGCGAAATAGTCAATGAATATATTGACAGTAAATTGTAAGTGTATTTGAGCACTGTAGGTGATATGCATACTCCTAGGATGTTGAATAGGCAGATCCCCTATCTCACATCTGAATAAAATTTCTAAGTCTTTGTGACTGACAGAAATGATAAAAATTCTAGAACTAGTTGGAATTAGAAATCCAGAAATGGTAACAACTATCAGTCGAAATTTGAATTGTTATAATTCTTCAAATCCTATATTGTTATAAATATACAACTTGCAGAGCATGTCATAGCTCACCCTTGCAAATTATTCCCTTTGCAGTTTTAGATGGTAATCCTGGAACATCTGGAGTAGATAAAGGGAAGCGTCCCTACATATATTAGATTATATTCTTGTCTGTATAAATACCTTTGTAATAAGAATTCGTTATGAGAATTTTGTAATCGAATCATAATATTATGATATATATATATACCATCTTTTATTTCCGTAACCGTGTTTTCTTACATATATAGATGTAAAGTAAGATTTCTTCTATTCTAGTTGAGATCCTTGGGAATTATTTATCTGAGTGAGGGTGTTAATAGCATGGACTGTTAATGATGTTATTAATACTCTGAATTTCAGATAGATGGTTACTATCGATACGATAGTATATATTCACATGACATAGACTATACATCTGGGTGAGGGTATTAGTGATATGGACTGTTCATGTTATTACTGATACTCTGAATTTTGGATAGATAGACTCTAGTCACAGATACAGTTCATATATTGAAGTGAGGGTATCCAAACACAGTAATATTTCTCTTGGGAATTACCATCTATTATGGTATACTGTGAATCTTGAATCTATGGGAATTATATCTGATAGTCCCTCTATCTAATGTAATATTTTAATCAGATACCATGGGTGTATATATTTAAATGCATTATGTTAATTCTCTGTAAACACCATACCGGATACCACGGGAGTATAGGTATGGGGGTGTTACAACCTGTCTATCTGATACTCAGTGCTCTAGCATGCCATCCACAAATCCAGTGGGCACCTGAAACATCAATAGGGTCATGTTATGCTGTAATAAATGATCTACGGTCACCCTGTCTGATGATGATATGCTATCATACCACGATCGCATTCCCGATGCCACCAATATTAGTGGGGTAAGATCAATACGGCTAACGGTCGAAGAAAACATTTGTACGGGCCGTGTCATAAGACCATCCAAGGGTCAATGCTGAATATCTCTGGACATATATACATATGCATAACATTATACATGCATAGTAGATAATAGATTGAAATATGATATAGGGAATGAAAAGACAGTGCATACATTCCTAAGCATATCAACATCTAATACATCATCTCTTTATAGCTACAAATACAGGGAAATGGGTCACATACACCCAACAAATACCTGCGGAACCCCTATGTGGGCCCCACACCTCCGGCTCGGTCCAGTTTGAGTTGCAAGGGAGTTCTCACAGACTAGAAAGGTCAAATTGGGAATAAAAATGCTACACGATTGAGCAAAATAGCATACAATCCTGGTCTTCTCAGATGAAACTTTGAGTTTGTACATCACTCATTGGTAGTCACCCGAACAGGAGGTATACCCTGCCAATGATCTCATTTGTTACAAATCACGTCCGAAAATACCTTGTACAGGTCCAATGCCGCCAACTCTGGGTCATTACCCTAAAACGATCAACGTTATCCTCGACGGGGGTTACAACGTAGATCCCTGACCGGGGTTACAACGTGAAGCCCTAGCAGGGGATTAAAATGCGCATTCAAGCCATTGACACACATATTAACGAAGGTCAAGCAGCCTTGACGTTATCTCAGCCGATGGCGATTAAATCTATCAGAGCTCTAGAGCTTTTCGAGGATTTCATGCTCGATTACTCATATTCCCCAGCGGATCCCCGGCGGGGGTCACAACGTAATGTTCCATTGATCCACACATCAGCGAAGGTCAAGCCACCTTGATAATCTATCCCACAGGGTTTTTAGCCGTTAATTCACATGCCGGTGAAGTACACATCAATAAAGGTCAGGCATCCCTGACAGCATTTGTTGTTGGCAGTAAATCCAACAGAATCTTGACATGTCTTGGCGACACCAACCAGGAGAGGTCAATGTTATCAACGAGGATCGATGATGGAATATGTTATACACATCCTCAAACAGCCCAAGATTTATCCCCACAGATCTCTTACACATAAGAAGTACATCTTCAGGATCAAGTCGTTACCAAGAACCTAGGAATTTGATGATAACCCCAACATAAACATCCTAACAGATTCGGATTACATTCAAATCTGGTCATCATTGCCAATCCCTAGTTGAAGCAACAGGGAGCCAGCAATCATCCCCAGCATGTTGGGCTACAACTTCGTACACATGCATCATACATTTGCATCATGTTGCTACATATAGTACTATGTTTGTTTTGTTGCGTTTCAAGTGTCTAGGATTCTTTATCCTACCAATGCATTGCCATGCATGAGTATGATAAAGAGGGGCATCTGTAGACACTATAAATTTTCTATATTGCTGTCAGTAACATGGCAGGAGGACAGATTCATCTTTTAAGAGGGAACCCTGAAAGACAATCCATATCCATTTCGGATACTACCCGAAGTTAAGCATCAACCCCGGAATACACACTGGGAGTAACAATTACAACCTCGGATATAACCCCGAGGCGTGCAGATCCAATACCGGAACACACACCGGAGAAGACCGATTAATCTCGGAGATAACCCCGAGGTATCCAGACTTAGTCTCAATCATGGGAATAGCTACCAACCTTGGGGATCACCCCAAGGAATGCAGTTTCGGCGATAACCTCAGAAATGCTTGTTTCAAATGCAACCAGCTTCAATCTCGACGCTCACAAAGAGACATTCAGTACCAACTCGGAGATAACACCGGGAGGACAGGCACACCTTAGAGATGACACTGAGGACCATAAACAATTGCAGAAGTCCAATCTCAGCGAAGCCTTAAGCAATGTCTGCTTTATCAGCCCAAACCGGCGATAACACCGGTGAGGGGCAACATCGTCATCTCGCCAACGCGATGCCACATCATGCTGTCTCAACATTTCATACACACATCTCTACACAACGATGTCCCACAAGAATCAAGGAAAACCAATCCCGAGTGACTATTGTGCAGGGTAACGGATAGAATTTGAAGCTTGAAGACCGGAGGGCATCGTCTCATCTTCAATTACTTCGTACAAACTCTAATCCTATGCCATTGTACAACTCTCAACAAAGGCGGTCCGAAATAGGTCCTGTATACCTCAATCGGATGCCCGGATTGCACTTCTGAAAGTTCGAGCGGACATTACAATGCCTGAGTGCACGTACTACGAGACGACCCTACCCAAGAAACCCGAGGCAACCCGGGTAGCCTCTGGTACACCTACGGCTCAGATGCAAATATACCTGCGACTCCACCCTCTATAAATAGAGGGCTTGGGGTGGCCATTTTGCAAGAGAAAACGGTGAGGAAGCCATGTCCAATTTTCTCTGTACTCACCCCATACAGTGTACTTTCCCTTTTTAAACACCTGTGAGCTCATATATAGCTACTTTTGTACCTACAAAAGCCAGTGTTTATCCACTTTAAAGATATTGAAGTCTTCTTTGGCAGCCCACTGTAAGCCTTCTCACACACTTTAAAGTCTTTCTCTTCATCTTTGCACACACCCTTCTTCACGTTGAGAGTCGTGTCGCGTGCGTTTGCCCGGACTTCGATCCGTGGTTTCATTTCAGTTTGTATATACATATATATTTATATATATATATATATATATATATGGACTACCATTATCGAGTTATGCCTCGATTGAGCCTAGACTTCGGTCTGGTGCGTTTATTGCTTTAATATATATATATATATATACTTATATATATTAACTGTGTGTCGGACTCTGTTCGATGAGCCTGGATTTTACATTCATGTCGTTCTTATCGCTTTAATATATATATATATATATATATATATATATATATATATATATATATATATATATATATATATATATATATATATATTAACTGCGTGTGTGGACGCTGTTCGATGAGCCTGGATTTTACATCCGGTGCGTTTACTTGTTTTATATATATATACTTATATATATGAACTGTTGTCGAACTTTGTTCGATGCGCTTGGATTTTACATCCGGTGCGTTTATCGCTTATATCCAGGAACCAATAACGTCCAAATTGTCAACATGATACTGCTTTGTAGGGTAAAATTCAAGAATGCTCAGAAGAATATTTCACTGAAAAGATACTGGATGAAGCGCAAATATCAAGGATATTCCACTAATTTCATGGAGTATAGAAGTTAAAACTTTAACCAACTGAGTATAATAAAGAATGGAATAACAAAAGAAATCACCAAGCATGCGATAGATCGCATGCAAAAGGTGAGTTATTCCAATGAATAATAAATAACGGATCAGTCCGTAAAAAACGCATGCATATGATATTCCAACAGAATAATAAAGACGGAATCGGTCCGTCAGAAACGCATGAGCGTGATATTCCAATGTAATAATAAAGACGAAACCCGGAGTTCTACGTAGAATGCACGATGTGATGTTCCAACGAATGATAAATAATGGAACCAGTCCCGTAAACGTCATGCATGTGATGTTCCAATGTAATGATAAAGAATGGAAAAACAGAAGAATTTCACCAAGTATAGGGTAGCCCACGTATACAGGTTATTCCAATAGAATAATAAAGAATGGAATAACACAAGTTCTCTTTATGGATAAGAAAGAAATAATACTCCCTATCTTAGAAAAAACTGGATACTAGAATAGTGAGGTAGCAGACTTCTCTTCTTATTTCTATAATTTCTCTCTATAATAATCGCTCTAAAGCTTTTGTGAATTGGTGAGAAATGAAGGAAGAATGAGCTTCTATTTATAGAAAAATATAGTTTCGATAATTGTACGTTTTGGGCTCAAAAAATTATAGTACAATACCTCCAACTTTTCTTTCATTTTTAATTTAGTCCTGCAAGTATTATCAATCTTGCACCAACTCCCTAATAGTAAATAATGTGAATCAATAGTTCAATCATGTGAATCAATAGTATAATCATGTGAAAAATATGAATTACAGTATAGTACCTCCATCTATACCTCCATTTTTAACTTAGTCATGCAAGTATTATCAATCTTGCACCAATCCCTCTAATAGAAAATAATATGATTCAATAGCACACATATGTGAACAAATAGTTATATAAGCATGTGAATTAGTAGCAATTAATTGCTCATTTATCCGATAAATTACCCGATTTATCAATATAACCCCTAGACATCAATTATCATCGGAATAAATGTCGATTTTCACTAACACACAATTCCAACATAATGAAACTATTTTATCAAAATATAAATTTTGAAATTTTGAAGTTTGACTTTTCCCGAAAAAGTCAACTGTTGACTTTTTGACCAAATAGTGAATCCCAAAAAATTTTGTGTTTATAGACTATTTTTACTAATTTCGTCGTTCCGGACTCAAATATCACGTCCGCGTCTCCAAATTCAACTCCGAACAACATTCATCATTAATATTATAACTCAAAATATTTATCAACCAGGTCGTTCCCAGGAAAGAGGGGGCTTTCCAATATGGATTTCTCCCTATTGGCGCGCAATTAGGTGATCAAACCTCTCCTTGACAGAACTTCTAGACATTGTAAATATTGCAATTTATAATATGAATAACTTTGTCGTCTCAATTATTGATTTAATAAAAAACATTTTATGCAGATGATACTGTGACAATAATTGAATCAATAATATGATAGATATGATGCAGCAATTACTATAGCAATAATTGAGTATAACTGAGTGACTTCTCACGTAAACATCAATAATCAATACCGTGTGCTCCTATGCAACAACGTGTATTACTGTACTTTTAACACCGGGTGTTTCAACAGTTAACGGTAAAACTTCCGCCGTTATTTTCATAAAGTATTTTTGTCGTTTTCTCAATCCGACAATAATTCCGTTGTGGGGTCCACCAATGATTGTGCCGTTGTATGAATATTCCCTGTTAAAATGAATATTCCCCGACCAATCAAATATTATATAACAACTTGCGTACTTTGCAAAATTTGTAAATATTATCCACAACTATAACATTATATCAAATCCACACCATAATATTCAAAAAAATATTTCGAGAAAATTTAATCTTTATTCAAAAAGTTGGGGTCTTACAACCTCCCCTTCTTATGAAATTTCGTCCTCGAAATTAGGGTGCGTACCTGGTATGTCAAAGAGGTGAGGATACTTTGATTTTATTTCAGATTCTAACTCCCAGGTCATTTCCTCAACATCGTGGTTTTTCCACAAAACTTTGACTTGAGGTATAACCTTGGAGCGTAAAGTATGTTCCTTCTTATCCATGATTTTAACAGGAACCTCTTCATACGTTAAATCTTCCTCTATTTTGTCCGGTTCTAACACAATAATGTGGTTCGGGTCTTTCACATATTTACGTAACATGGATATGTGAAAAATGTTATGAACACGAGACATACTTGGCGGTAAAGGAGTCTATACGCCACAGTTCCTACTCGATCGAGGATTAAAAATGGGCCAATGAATCGAGGGTTGAGCTTTCCTCTCTCTCAAAATCTCGTAACTCCCTTCCATGGAGCAACACGTAATAACACATGATCTCTAATATCGAATTCCACGTCCTTTCGATGAAGATCAACATAACTCTTTTATCGATCTTGTGAGATTTTTATACGTTGTCGAATCGTTTGAATCTTTTTCGTAGTCATACGTACCAACTCCGATCCCAACAACGTTGCTTCACCCACCTCATCCCAGCATACTGGAGAACGACACTTTCTTCCATACAACGCCTCAAATGGAGCCATGCCAATACTTGCTTGTTAACTGTTGTTGTAGGAAAACTCCACCAATGGTAGGAACTTATCCCAACTTCCTTAGAAGTCAAGGACACAGAGTCTTAATAGATCTTCAAGAGTTTGAATGGTCGGTCCTCTCCGACTGCCCGTCCGTCTGAGGATGATATGCCGAGCTAAATAGTAAATCCGTGCCCATAGCTTTTTGCAAACTAACCCAAAATCTTGAAGTGAATCATGGGTCTCGATCAGAAACTATGGATACTGGCATACCATGAAGTCTTATAATCTCGTTATGTACATACGAGCAAGACATTCAAGTGTATAAGTTTCTCGTATAGGTAGGAAATAAGCAGACTTGGTCAATCTATCAACAATGACCCAAATTGCATCTATTCCTTAAGAAACCTTGGGAAGACCAGTAATGAAATCCATAGTAATGTGTTCCCACTTCCATTCTAGAATTTCAAGTGGTTGCAATGGACCTTTTGGTACTTGATGCTCCGCCTTGACTCGTTGACAAGTTAAACACCTTGAGATAAACTCTGCTATCTCTCTCTTCATATTGCTCCACCAAAATGTATGTCGAAGATCACGATACATTTTGGTACTCCCAGGATGGATTGCAAACGGTGTGTTGTGCGCCTCCATCATGATTTTATACTTTAAATCAGGGTCGTTAGTAACATAAAGTCTGGAGTTGACTCGAAGTATTCCTTCCTCATCGATTCTTGCTTCCGGCATAGCACCTTCTTGTACTTTCTTCTTCATACGCATTAGCTCCAGGTCTGTAGCTTGAGTAGCTTTAACTTTATCGATTAAAGTCGGTTCTACTCGTATGTTTGCCATCATCATGTGGGTCCCTGGAGTCTTTATCTCTAACTCCATCCTTTGCAAGTCATACAAAATGGGCCTTTGCGTTGACAATATTGCACTCGTACCCGCATATGATCTTCTACTCAGTGCGTCAGCTACCACGTTCGCTTTTCCATGATGGTATTGGATGGTATAATCATAATCTTTCAATAGTTCAAGCCAACGTCATTGTCGCATGTTGAGTTCCTTTTGGGTGAAGAAATATTTGAGGCTTTTATGATCCGTGTAGATCTCCACCTTCTCTCCATACAGGTAATGCCTCCAAATCTTAAGCGCAAAAACGACAGTTGCCAACTCTAGATCATGAGTAGGGTAATTCCTCTCATATTCTTTGAGTTATCGTGAGGCATAGGCTATGACTTTCCCATGTTGCATGAGAACATATCCTAACCCTTTGCCTGAAGCATCATTATAGATGACAAATCCCTCCGAGCCAGATGGTATTGTCAGAACAGGTGCTGAAATAAGTCTCCTCTTGAGTTCTTGAAAACTCTTCTCACATTCCTCGCTCCAACCGAACTTTGTATCTTTTCGAGTCAGCTGAGTTAATGGAGTAGCGATTCGAGAAAATCCTTCCACGAATCTCCGATAATAAACAGTTAATCCGAGAAAGCTATGTACTTCGGTCACTGATTTAGGTTGCTCCCAGCTTTGAATAGCTTCAATCTTTGCTGGGTGAACAGATACTCCATGACTTGATATCACGTGCCCAAGGAATGCAACTTCCTCAAGCCAGAACTCGCATTTCTTCAACTTGGCATATAGCTTATTTTCACGAAGCTTTTGGAGTATCAGCCTCAAGTGTTGCTCATGATCTTCACGGCTTTTGGAATATATGAGGATGTCATCAATAAAGATGACCACAAAATGATCCAAATATTCCTTGAATACTCGGTTCATCATATCCATGAAGGTAGCAGGAGCATTAGTCAATCCAAAAGACATGACTAAGAATTCATAATGCCCGTAGCGAGTTCTGAAGGCAGTCTTTGGAATATCCTCAGTTTTAACCTTCAGCTGATGATATCCAGAACGAAGATTGATCTTTGAAAAAAATTATGCTCCTTGTAACTGATCAAACAGGTCATCAATACGTGGCAATGGGTACCTATTTTTGATGGTGACATGATTCAACTCCCGATAATCAATACAAAGTCGCATACTACCATCTTTCTTCTTCACGAATAGAACAGGAGCACCCCAAGGAGACGTACTAGGACTAATGAAACCAATATCTAACAATTCATGCAATTGGGTCTTTAACTCCTGAAGTTCAATAGGAGCCATTCGATATGGGGCTTTGGAAATGGGTTTTGTACCTGGTTCAAGGTCGATACAAAATTCAACTTCACGCTCTGGGGGTAGGCAAGGAAGTTCTTCAAGAAATACATCAGGAAATTTATTAACAATAGAAATATCCTTCAAATCTGACGTATTTTTGTTTAAATCCGTGACATGAGCTAAGAAAGCTTGACATCCGTTTTTCAATAAACGAATAGCTTTATGGCTTGAGATGACCGTGATTGATTTTAATGGTTTGGTCGGTTGAATTCGCATAATAGGTTTATTAGGAATATGAAAGCTAACAACCTTACGAAAACAATCAATTTTAGTATGATGAGTAGTTAACCAATCAGTCCCTAGAATCACGTCAAATGCAAGTATTTTTAAGGAGATAAGATCGAAAGGTAACGTACGGTTATCGATTTGAATCAAACAAGACTAATAAACAGTGAATGTAATGAAGGTTTCTCCTAATGAAGTTTCAACAGATAAGTCAAAGTCTAATTTCTCCGGAGTCAAATTTAATCGTTGAGCGCAAGTAGGAGAAATAAAAGAATGGGTAGAACCGGTATCAAATAAGGTATAGACTTCGCTAGAGTTTATGATAAGCTTACCCGTGATGACTTCGTTCAGGTTCCTTGCTTTTTGGGAGGTCACTACAAACAGCTTTGACTTTTTTGGGATGGCCTTTGGTGCCTCTATCCTAGCGGAACTTGTCTTCGGTGAACGACAAAATCGGGCTAGGTGACCTTCTCTTCCACAATTATAACAGGCTTTGGATGGCATCGCGTAGTTTGGACTGATGTGTCCCTCCCCTCCGCATTTGAAGCATATGATAGGTTGTCGTTCTCCTTCTTTGACAACGCGTGTGTTGGTCTTGACGCCTTTCCATCATTGTTGAATCTCCTCTTCTTGAAATGTCCATTCTTATTGTCTTGGCTATGATTACCATCAAGTGGTTACTATTTCGGCATGTTGATTCCTCCACGCTTGTTGTCACCATTTCGATGGTCATCATACCATCGGTATTTTCATGTCACGGATGCTTTCCTTGGTTAAGCGTTGACTCGTTATCAAGCGCTCCAATAATCGAGCCCTATTTACAACATCTAAGTACAAACACTGCTTTATGAAATAAGATATTGATGTACCTCCGATTTCAAACCTCTTAAAACATTCACGCCATTCGCTCCTCATTATCGACCAAATGGGATGCAAACCGGATAACTCATAAATTTAGCCTCGTATTGCGACCTCGGTCATATTGTTTTGTTCCAACTTGATAAACTCCACCTCTTTCATGTGACGAATACTTTCGAAAGTACTTGTCGTTGAATAGCTCTTGGAACTTCTCCCAAGACATCTTGAGTCGTCGGGCCAAAGGAATACGCTTTTACAAATTCCCACTAGTAATCTGCCTCTTCACGCAACACATGAAGGTGGCGAAAGGAACCTTTACTCCTCGGAGCATCCCAAGACATCAAATATCTTGGTGATCTCGCTTTATCCATGCTTCACCTTAAGTGGTTTTGGCTCTCCAATAAACTCCGGTGGTCCCACTCCTTGAATCGCTTAGCGCAGAATCATCTCGAGAGTTTCCAGTGTTTCCACCTACATTTTGGACAGGAGCCGCTCTCGCCTGATGTTGCATGAATTGCACAAAGCCTCTGAACATTCCATCGTTCATCATTTGGTCAGTGTTGTTGTTTGCATGAGGATTGTCACCTTCCTGATGCACATTATTCTTATCGTTGATCTGTGGAGACTCGACGGTCTCTTGTACTCCATTGCTATTCTCAATATTCTCGGATGCCATTTTCAAATACTACCACAAAACAAGGGTTAATTGACATGCAACATATTATCCATATACTCTGACCAACCAATTAAATACCAAATAAACTTAGGTAGGTCATACTAGCGAAGGAATTCCCCGTCTCTCCCCTCCTAGTTCTAGTCTCACATCTTTGTCAGGGATCATATTCCTAAGCTTTGATACCAACTGTGACGCTCCCAAAATATATATATATATATATATATATATCACTTATTCTGAGTCGTCAAATACATGGTACAGAATATAAATACAACTTAATTATACAACTGTCGTGTAAAGTACGACAAAACATAAGCTATGAGTTTTAATACAAATATTGTCGTCTAGACAATATACAAACTCAAATTCAATATTATTACATTTATTTTCCACTATTTCACTGAATAGTGAGGACTACTAATGCTATCATCTGGTCCATCACTCCGTTCCCCGACTAGTCCCTGCTACGTTCTCATTTCCTGAAGAGAACAATAAAAGTAAAAGGGTGAGCTCAACTAGCTCAGTAGGAAATATTATAACTAAGATAATGCAGAATATATTATCGTTAGCCTTAAACAGTGTTAAACTGATACAATATAACAAACATCAAGTTTAACTGTAGCGGAACAAGCAATCCATTAAAGAGTCAAGTAGAGAATAAAATCTACTATCTTTTATTGTTTAAAAGGTTTTTCATCACTTTTATCATTTGGGACTCGACAATAAATAATCCACATCATCGAATCACCCCTGCACTACGGCCAAGGATATTCTTTATTATCACGACCACAATTATCCATGCACTACGGGCCAAGAATATTTGTGTATTCATTAATGGTCATGATCATGCCAACAACTGTCCATCAATGCACTACGAGCCAATGAGGACTTTTACCACATCATTTGTAACATTACGCTCATGATTATACCAAATAATCCCTGGTCATAATCATACTAAGTCCATCTATGCACTACAGGCCACAGATGACTTTCAACATAATATAAACATGAGGATGATGACAATGATATAAGAATTCAATAAAACAAGTTCAAGAAGTAATTTATCCAGGAACCAATAACGTCCTAATTGTCAACATGATACTACTTTGTAGAGTAATATTCAAGAATGCTCAGAAGAATATTTCAATGAAAAGATACTGGATGAAGCGCAAATATCAAGGATATTCCACTAATTTCATGGAGTATAGAAGTCAAAACTTTAACCAACTGAGTATAATAAAGAATGGAATAACAAAAGAAATCACCAACCATGCGATAGACCGCACATGCAGGTTATTCCAACAGAATAATAAATAACGGAATCGTGCACGGTAAAACGCATGCACATGATATTTCAAATGAATAATAAAGATGGAATCAGGTCCCATGTATAACGCATGCATGTGATATTCCAATGAATAATAAAAAGATTAAACCAGTCCCAAGGTAGAACGCATGCATGTGGATGTTCCAACAGAATGATAAATAATGGAACCAGTCCTGCGTAATCGCATGCATGTGATGTTCCAAATGTAATAATAAAGAATGGAATAACAGAAGAATTTCACCAAATATAGGGTAGCCCGCGTATATAGGTTATTCCAATAGAATAATAAAGAATGGAATAACACAAGTTCTATTCATGGATAAGAAAGAAATAATACTCCCTACCTTAGAAAAACTGGATACTGGAATAGTGAGGTAGCAGACTTCTCTTCTTCTTTCTATAATTTCTCTCTATAATAATCGCTCTAAAGCTTTTGTGAATTGGTGAGAAATGAAGGAAGAATGTGTTTCTACTTATAGAAAAATATAGTTTCGATAATTGCACGTTTTGGGGCTCAAAAAATTACAGTACAATACCTCCAACTTTTCTTTCATTTTTAATTTAGTCCTGCAAGTATTATCAATCTTGCACCAACTCCCCTAATAGTAAATAATGTGAATCAATAGTTCAATCATGTGAATCAATAGTATAATCATGTGAAAAATACGAATTACAGTATAGTACCTCCATCTATACCTCCATTTTTAAATTAATCATGCAAGTATTATCAAACTTGCACCAACTCCCCTAATAGTAAATAATGTGATTCAATAGTACACATATGTGAACAAATAGTTATATAAGCATGTGAATTAATAGCAATTAATTGCTCATTTATCCGATAAATTATCCGATTTATCAATATAACCCCTAGACATCAATTATCATCGGAATAAATGTCAATTTTCACTAACACAAACAATTCCAACATAATGAAACTATTTTATCAAAAATATAAATTTTGAAATTTTGAAGTTTGACTTTTCCCGAAAAAGTCAACTGTTGACTTTTTGACCAAATAGTGAATCCCTGAAAATTTTGTATTTATAGACTATTTTAAATTTCGTCGTTCCGGACTCAAATATCACGTCTGCGTCTCCAAATTCAACTCTGAACAACATTCATCATTAATATTATAACTCACAATATTTATCAACCAGGTCGTTCCCAGGAAAGAGGGGGCTTTCCAATATGAATTTCTCCCTATTGGCGCACAATTAGGTGACCAAACCTCTCCTTGACAGAACTTCTAGACATTGTAAATATTACAATTTATAATATGAATAACTTTATCGTCTCAAGTATTGATTTAATAAAAAATATTTTATGCAGATGATACTGTGACAATAATTGAATCAATAATATGATAGATATGATGCAGCAATTACTGTAGCAATAATTGAGTATAACTTAGTGACTTCTCACGTAAGCATCAATAATCAATATCGTGTGCTACTATACAACCACGCACGTACATCGTATTTTTAACACCGGTGTTTCAACAGTTAACGGTAAAACTTCCACCGTTATTTTTATAAAGTATTTTTGTCATTTTCTCAATCCGACAATAATTCCGTTGTGGGGGTCCACCAATGATTGTGCCGTTGTACGAATATTCCCTGTTAAAACGAATATTCTCTGACCAATCAAATATTATATAACAACTTGCGTACTTTACAAAATTTGTAAATATTACCCACAACTATAACATTATATCAAATCCACACCATAATATTCAAAAATATATTTTGAGAAAATTTAATCTTTATTCAAAAAGTTGGGGTCTTACATATAATGCTTAGTAAGGCGGCATGTCGATGCTCGCGTGGTAACTACTGTTGTAGGCAAATTCCACAAACGGTAAATGTTCATCCCAACTTCCTTTGAAATCCATGATGCATGCTCTCAGCATATCTTCCAATGTCTGGATTGTTCGTTTGCTTTGGCCATCTGTTTGTGGATGGTATGTTGTACTCATTCGCAACTGTGTCCCCATACATTCTTGTAGTCTCTTCCAGAAGTTTGACGTGAATTACGGATCTCTATCTGACACAATTGACACTAGCACTCCATATCTCGAAACGATCTCTTTAACGTACAACCTTGCCAACTGATCAAGATTGAATCTAATCTTTATTGGCAAAAAGTGTGCTGATTTTGTCAGTCTGTCCACTATCACCCAAATTGCATCGCATCCTCTCTCAGTAGTTAGAAGACCCACCACAAAATCTATTGTGATGTGTTCCCACTTCCATGTTGGTATTTCTAACGGTTGAAGTAATCCGCTTGGTCTTTAATGCTCAGCCTCGACTCTTTGACATGTCAAGCATTTCGCGACACATTATGCGACATCTCTTTTCATGTTTGGCCACCTAAAATAATATTGTAAATCTTGATACATCTTCGTACTTCCCGGATGAATCGAATATCTTGAGTTATGAGCTTCTGTCAAGATTTCATTTTTAATCTTTGGTACTGCTGGAACCCAAATTCTTCCCTCGAACCTCAGTAACCCTTCAGTATAGATCTTCTATTTTTCATCACCACCCTCAACCACTTTCTCTTTCATCTTTCCACATTCTTCATCTTGTAGTTGAGCATTCTTAACTTTGTCCACCAAAGTTGGACCAGCTTCTATTTGGAATAGTCGTTCATTGGATTCTTTTGGAAATTCTATTTCCAACTGTAGCTTTGTCATTGCTGAAATAAGTTCCTCCTGAGTGGTTAATAGCATCAACTTTTCCTGACCTTTCTTGCTTAAAGCATCTGCAACAACATTCGCTTTGCTTGGATGATAAAAGATCTCACAATAGTAATATTTTATTAATTTCATCCATCTTCTTTGACGCATGTTCAGGTCCTACTGAGTGAAAACATACTTCAGACTCTTATGGTCTGTGTAGATCTCACATTTCTCTCCATAGAGATAGTGTCTCCATATCTTCAGAGCAAATACTACTGCAGCCAACTCTAAATCATGAGTCGGATACCCTTTCTCATAGTCCTTCAACTGTCTTGATGCATATGCAATAACCTTGTCATTCTACAATATAACACAACCCCAATCCTTTAACATAAGTGCCACACAAGTGCCACACTTAACTTCTTCTTCAAATATTGAAAACTCTCTTCACACTTCTCCGTCCAAACAAAATTTACAGCTTTCCTTGTCAAATTTGTTAGCAGAGTGGCTATCTTGGAAAAATCTTGAATAAACCGTCTATAATAACTGGCCAGTCCTAAGAAACTCTTCACTTCTGACGATGTTCTTGGTTATTCCCAATTGATTACAGATTCAACTTTTGATGGATCCACTAAAATCCCATCTTTGTCAATCACATGCCCCAAAAATTGTACTCGATCTAACCAAAATTCGTACTTAGAGAATTTCGCGTACCACTTTTCCTTTCTTAGTGTCTCCAACGTCAAACGTAAATATTCTACGTGTTCTTCTTGAGTTTTGGAATACACCAGAATGTCGTCGATAAATACCACCACAAACTTGTCTAAGAATTGTTTAAACATCATGTTCATCAAATCCATGAATGCAGCAGGGGCATAGGTCAAACCAAAAGACATCACCAGAAACACGTAATGTCCATACCGAGTTCTGAATACCGTTCGAGGTATATTCTCCTTCCTTACCTTCAATTGGTGATACCCACTTCTCAAATCTATTTTCGAGAAGTATTTAGCACCCTTCAATTGATCAAACAAGTCATCTATTCTTGGCAACAGATATTTATTCTTAATAGTGACTTTATTTAATTCTCTATAATCAATGCAAAGACGCATTGACCCATCCTTCTTCTTCACGAATAACACCGGCGCTCCCTACGGTGATACGCTTGGTTGAATATACTTCTTATCTAACAGTTCTTGCAATTGTACCATCAGTTCCTTCATCTCTACCAGAGCCATTCTGTACGGGGCCTTCGATATCGATACTATTCCTGGCGCTAAGTTGATCACAAACTCAATCTATCTGTCAAGCGAAAGTCCAGGAAAATCCTCCGGAAACACATCTTAAAATTCCCTAACCACTGATATCTCTTCCAGTTTCACACCCTTCTTCTGAGTATCGACTATGTAAGCTAAATAACCCACACATCCTTGACTCCACAACTTCTTGGTCTGCATAATTGTCAGATATCTCATTTGTATAGGCGATTTGCTACCATAGAAAACTACCTTTGACAGAGTCATAAGATTTACACATTTCCTTTGGCAATCAATTACCGCTCCATAATTGAACAACCAATCCATTCCCAAAATAACATCAAACTCTCCAAGTCTATTCGGAATTAAATCTACCATCATGATATTCCCCTTAATATTCACCCTACATTTCTTCTATACGAACCTAACAGGAATTACTTCCTTATTCGCAATTTCTATGTTTAAAGGGAAATTCAATTCTTCACTAGGAAATCCTAACCTCCTAGCAAATTCATCAGATATAAACGAGCAAGTAGCACCCTAATCAAATAATACATAAGCATCAATATCATTGATTGGGATAATACCTGACACCACATCCTTTGATTGCACAGCATCTTACACAATCATGTTGAAGGTTCTGGCTGTGGGTTTGTTTGATGTCGTTGGTCCAACAATGGCCCATGTACCTCCATTGCTACTTCCCTTGCTTCATGTTGGCTCTCTAGCCTTCTTCTTAGGGCATTCACGAGAAAAGTGATCATTGGACCCACACGTGAAGAAAACGTTCTTCTTGGGTTGATTACAATTTTGGGGCGATGTGACTCTCTTGGCCATAGTTAAAGCATACACGTTTCCCCATTAAGCATATACCCTTATGAAACTTCCCGCATGTTGTACATGCCTCAAACTTTTTATTCTCCTGCTTACCCTGTTGATTTCCAGCACTCACATTTTCATTCCATTTTCTCTTCAGGTTATTGTTTCCATTCCCACTACCACCACCACCATTCTTAACCTCCACTTCATTCTTCTTCTTTTTCTGCTCTTGATTAAACTTCATTACTGCCTCGCCTCCACCTTCAGTGAGAATTTCCTTCTCCATTATTGCTTCAAATGTCTTCAGCTGGAACAGGGAGACCCTACTGTACAACCAGGGTTTCAGTCCCTACTCAAATCTCTTAGCCTTGCGTCCATTTATGCTGACTTGATATGGCGCAAACCTTGCAAACTTGTTGAATTTTCCGACATACTCCGATACCGTCATCGTTCCCTGCTTTAGTTCTAAAAATTGCACCTCTAGCTGACTCTTCGAACTCTCTGGGAAATATGTCTCGAAGAATATCTCCTTAAACATATCCCAAGTCATAACCCCTTGTCTTCCTCGAGTTTTATTGGCCTGCCACCAATAACTAGCCTCTGCTTTCAACATGAATGTTTCAAAAGCAGTCTTCTGATCCTCCCCTACTCTTGCAACATCAAACATTTTCTCTATCTCAATGATCCATGTCTTTGCCTTAACTGGATTTATGGACCCACAGAATTCTTGTGGTCCGACTGCCTTGAAGTCCTTAAACATTGTAGCTTGATTCTACGGTTGAATCTGCAGTGCACCCGTCAGTAACGTCACCAGTTACTAAACTGGGTTAGCATTAACATTGTCATCATTGGTGGTTCCCTCAGTAGTTCTTTGTCGTGGTTGACGTCTTGGAGGCATTTTCTGTTAAAATACACTCATTAGATTATTACTCAACTCCTTTAAGTATTTTCTACTTAGCTTGCACCTCATAAAAGAAATCATCACAGAACACCTAACATGTTGGGAGAGTGCATATTTTGATTTGATGTTTAAAATGTTCATGATTATATGTAAAGTCCTTCAAGGAATATATGTACAAGGACTTAGTGATAGATCAAAGCTGTTAGGTTGATCTTGAGATGTAATAGATAGGCTTCGAAGAGATCGTAGTGCATCAAACTGGTCAAGATTGTAGAAGCCAAGGCAGAAACGTAGAGCACCGAGGATCGTAATGTGCCTGCCTTGAAGGGCCTCTTCGAAAATCGTAGAGTGGTCTTAACGATTACCGAGCCAACTCAACGATCGAAGAGTGCTCTCGGAAATGAAGAGCTTGCAAAACAAGCAAGTGAAGATCGTAGTGTGCAAGTCTTTAAGAGAAATCGTAGTGCTCTTATTTGATAGAATCAGACCAAGCACCAAGGTAATAAGACACCACGATCTGGATCGTAGAGTATCATCTGCCGTGTGTCAGAAGCATCAAGCCCTACATTTTTGTTTGAAGATATATCTTCAACAAATGTGGAATGGGTTTTAAACGTTGAAGTACTCCCCATACCCAAAGGCATAAAAGATATCCTTAGTATGCAACAAAGAAGCGTATTGAAGAAGCTAAGGAAAGTACCATTGGTAAGAGGAAAACACCTTTTCAGGTGTTAGGTGAGAAAGTAGTCTGCTGTGTCAGTGGGACAGAATGCAACTCAGAAGATATGCAGAAAAGTCTCCATCAAAGTACATAAATGTCAAATGCATTTAATGCTTCAACGGATGGATCCCACGGATAGATTTCAAGATCACATATATGCAAAACATATGCAGACAGAACAAGAACGCAAATGAACTCTCAACGCCAAACTCTACGATCTGAGAAAATGAGAAAGCTTGCTCAGCTACAAAGTTATTTCGAACAAGTGCTTAACAACAACTGAGTAGCAACCATCAAGAACTCAACAACTACCAATCAACTGAAGTAAGAGTTCCAAGTCAGAAGGACTTGAAGATTTCTAAGTGAACTGTAAAGATCCATGTTTGCTGGACTTGAAGAGTTCAAGGGTGAACTAAGAAGTTCCTAGACTGCTGGTCTAGAAGGAATCCGTGTGATTCAGAAAGTGTAAAAGACATCCTTAGTGGATTTCCTACTCGAAGAGTAGAATAGTGGACTAAGAGCTTTAAGTGCTCTTAACCACATAAAATAACTGTGTCTATTACATTCTTGCTATAACTATCATATCTGCCATAACTGCCTCATTCTCATTAACTCACTATCTTAAGGGAGATTAAAACAAATATTAATTCCGCTAAGTTTTAATCATTATCAACTAACAAGTTAAAATGAAAAGATTTTTTAATTATCTATTCAACCCCCCCCCCCCCCTTCTAGATAACTATTGCGCCTCTGGGAACTAACAATTGGTATCAGAGCAGGTTCTATTATAAAGCCTACAAAGCTTAAGTAGATCCAATGGCACACTTACCAAGTGAATCAAGGACTAGAGGAGGCATCAATTCACCAATGTGCAACAAAGATAAATTTGCAAACTAGAAAGTTAGGATGCAAGCATACATGAACTCAATAGATGAAGATCTTTTTGAGACTGTTCAGAATGGGCCCTATGTTCCAACAAAGCTTGCACCAACTACAGACGATCCGAACAGAATATAAATCAAAGTTAAAGAGGAGTGGGCGACATACAACGAGAAGAGAGAAACTCAACTCGACAAGAAGGCTAAGAACATTTTGTTTCAATCATTAGAAGATGATCTATTCAAAATGTGGTCAACAAAGAAAACAAAGAAAGGAGGTTTGGGAAGCACTACTCATCATGCATGAAGGAACGGAAGAAGTAAGAGAAAATAAACAATCTCTCTTAACACATCAATATGAAATGTTCGCACACGTTCAAGGAGAGAACGTCACTGCCACCTACGAGAGATTCAACGTTCTACTGAACTCTCTACGAGCATATGGAAAGATCTATCCAAACAAAGATCTAATCATAAAGTTCATGATAGCCTTACTAAGCAGATGGGATGCCAAAACCACTACTATCAGAGAGTCAAAGAATCTCCATGAGTTGACTGTTCAACAATTATATGGAAACCTTCTGACATACGAATTGGAGCTGACTCAACGAGCAGAAACTCTATCAGAAGGAAGAAAGAAGGATAAGGGTGTTGCTCTCAAAGCAACTGAAAGTACCTCAAAGGTCAACACTGAAATTGACTCAGACTATGATGAAGACGATGATGAGGACTTTGCAGTGCTAGTAAAAAGACTAAGAAGGTTCATGCGTCAAGGAAAAACCAGCAAGCCAAAGAAGGTCAGTAACTAAGCAGCCAGGAACAAATGAATGATCTATGCTACAACTGCAAGAAGCCTGGCCATTTCATTTCCAACTGCAACAAACCTCTCAGAGAAGAACTAAAGAAGAAATCACATGCAAAGAAGGAATAAAAAGGCAACAAAAGGCCTCAGAAGAGAGACGAAGGCCTTATAGCTGGAGGATCGTGGAGTAATTCAGATAATAACTCAACTTCCGAATCTGGAGATGATGAAGATCCTCAAATGGCTAATTTGAGCATAATGGCCAAACATGCAAAGGACAAACTGAACTCCAACATACATAAAGTAAGTATCGATGAGGTATTTGACTTCAACTCACCTGATGCAGACATTAATGATTTGAGAACTGCACTGCATGACATAACAACTGATATGCATCAATACATGAAGTGGTTCAGAGTTATGTCGAAGGATTATTCACTTCTTCAAGAGGAGAAAAAGAAAGTTCAAGAAGAGCTAGAAACAGCTCTTCTAAGTACTAACTTTCTCTCCAAGCTTGAGGCTGAGAATGAGATCTTAAAATAGACCAATGAGCTCAATGCACAAAGCGAGACCAATCTAACCTCTAAAATTGAGGAACTAGAAAAGACTATCTCTACATGGAACAAATCCTCATCATCCATGGACTCCCTGCTCTCTAGTCAAAGAAGTGCATTTGACAAAATAGGCTTAGGCTTTGGGAAATCCACCTCAGATCCATGTGTGAAAAAATTAAAGGAAACTAGCACTAGTAATGCCTCAAGTTTTAATAGAGGTATTACATTTGTGAAATCCTCACACAAGGAAGAACTAGCCCAACCCTGTTCTACTGAATCAATCCACACTCCAAGGAGTAAAGGATCTCACACTGGCCTGGGTTTCAGAAAAGAAAAGAGTAACCCATCCTCTACTCACCAACCTCGAAGGATCGTAGAGTCGAGTAAGACAAACTCTACGAATCAACTGGGACGGTACAGTAGAGGTAAGGTACACTCCTCACAATTCATGAAACCCAAGGACATATGGAAGAAGGAAAATCAGGTTAACAGGAGGATGACTAAAGAACCACAAAAGTCCAAATGGAGAATGAATTCTCACACACACACACAAGCATGCATCATATTAAATTTTTTGTGTGCTACAAAATTGGTCACAAGGCTGCAAAGTGCTATTATAATTCTATGCATGTGAGACCCAAGATCAAACAAATTTGGGTCCCCAAGGGTACTAACAAAATAGGACCCATGCAAATATGGGTACCAAAATGAAGGTTTGATGTTACCAAAGGAAAAGAGCTCCACGACCACGACCTGGTATCTGGAAAGTGGATGCTCAAGGCACATGACTGGGAACAAAGCCCTTTTGTCTAACTACATAAAAAAGGAAGGTCCCTCAGTCATCTTTGGAGACAATGGCTCTGGCAAGACAAGAGGATATGGCTCAGCTGGAAATGGAGCAGTGTCCTTCAGTAGAGTGGCCTATGTGGAAGGACTACAACACAATCTTCTAAGCATTAGCCAACTTTGCAACAAAGTAACATTCCTCAATAATCAGTGTCAAGTCAGAGATTTGAAGACATCTGCTGTAAAGATAATCGGAAAAAGAGAAGGAAATGTCTACACAGTGAATCTTGGACATCTAAGCTTTGATGAAACAATATGCTTTCTGGCTAAAGCATCTAAAGAAATGAGCTGGTTATGGCATAGATGATTGTCCCATTTAAACTTCAAAAGCATGTCCAAACTGGCCTCAAAATATCTTGTTGCAGACCTACCCAAGTTCAACTAAGTGAAAGAAAGGCCATGCAATGCTTGTCATCTTGGAAAGAAAACCAGAAGATCATTCAAGAGAAAAACTACCAACTCAATCGACAAGCCTCTGCAATTGCTCCACATTAATCTATTTGGGCCAATTCCAACAACAAGTCTCGGAGGGAAGAGATACTCACTGGTCATAGTCGACGACTACACCAGGTTCAAATGGGTGTTCTTTCTAACCTCTAAGGATGAAACAAGCTCCCAACTGATCAAGATGTTCAGGCTAGTAATGAACGAGAAAAGAGAGAAAATCAAGGCTATAAGGAGTGATCATGGTAGAGAATTCGACTTCTCACAAATGGACCAGTTCTGGACAGACAATGACATCAGTCATAACTTCTCAGCTCCACGAACTCCTCAACAAAATGGAGTAGCTGAGAGAAAGAAAAGAACTTTGATAGAGGCAGGAAGAACTCTACTAGCGGCTGACTTTCATCTCGGTGAATAATACTTACAGTATAATCAACACTTGCATGCTACACTCAAAACAGATCACTCATACACTCTACGATCAAGAAGACTCCCTATGAACCGTGGAAAGGAAGAAAGCGAAGTGTCAGCTACTTTCATGTATTCGGTTGTGCATGCTACATTCTCAAAAATGGAAATCAGTACTTGACAAAGTTTCAACCCAAGTCAGATGAAGGAATCTTTCTTGGATATGCCACAGACAGGAGAGCCTACAGAGTGTTCATCAAGAAGACACTGAGTGTTGATGTCTCGATTCACATCATCTTTGATGAAACAGACTTGAACAAAATAGTGCCTCAAGACACTACGACCGACAGTTCAGACACTATGAATGAGGTCATCAAGCTCAACGCTACGATCGTAGTGCTAGATAGTGAAATCGTTGGGCAAATAAATGAGATCGTAGAGAGGCCTATGCCAGACAACAAACCTCCACACCTAGAAGAAGAAATAGATCTTGAAGGCCTAAGACAAGAAGGCATAAGGACAAATGTCCCAACAGGAAACAAATGGGCAAGAGATCACACTCAAGATCTAATCATTGGAGATCCGAGTGCAAGAGTCAAAACACGAGCTACCATCCAGAATGAATGTTTTTATCTAAGCTTCATGTCACAAATGGAACCAAAGAAGATAGAGGATGCTATGGAAGACTCCAACTGGATAGAGGCCATGCAGGAAGAACTCAACCAAATTGAAAGAAGCAAAGTATGGAGATTGGTACCAAGACCAAAGAGTCATCCTGTCATTGGAACCAAGTGGGTCTTCAGGAACAAGATGGATGAAGATGGAGTAATAACCAGGAATAAGGCAAGACTAGTGGCCAAGGGTTACTCTTAGGAAGAAGGCATTGACTATAATGAGACATTTGCACCTGTTGCCAGACTAGAAGCCATCAGAATCTTCTTTGCTGCTCACATGAAATTCAAGGTCTTTCAGATGGATGTCAAAAGTGCATTCCTGAATGATGAACTTCAAGAAGAAGTCTATATAGAGCAACCTCCAGGTTTCATCAATCCATCTCTTTCTAATTATGTTTACAGATTAGACAAAGCCTTATATGGTCTTAAACAAACACCTAGAGCATGGTATGAAATAGTAACTAACTTTCTTATTGAAAATGGATTCACAAGAGGAAGAGTAGTTGTAAGACCCCGAAATTTTTTTAAATAAAAAGGAATTTCCTTTATTTATTATTTTGAAATAGTAAGGGTTGATTTGATTAATGTGGATAGTTAAGGGTTAAATACGCATAAATATTTCAAAATAAGCAAGTGGTTATAAAATATTCATTTTTGTGGGGAATATTAGTTTGGTCGTGGAATATTAAATCTTTTCGGGAATATTCGTTTGGTCGTGGAATATTCGTATGCTTGTCGGAATATTAGTATAACGGCAGCAATGCCCATGTGTGGGCCCCATAACTGAAAGCGATTGGATGAGGAAAACGACAAAGTTTGGGTGGTTATAAATAACTAGCGTAGTTATTCTGAATTAAGACCGCATTGGAATACCCGGTGGTTAAAATACGATGTCTGGCGTGGTTGCACGATAGCACACGGTATTACATGCATATTGTTGAATTATTGATCCTTACGTAAGAAGGCACTTACTCAATAATTTTCACACGTGAATTCTTGTTCAATATTTTATTTTATTGATTCAATAATTGTTGCGTTGATATTTTATATTATTATTGTTTTAATAATTGTCAACTTTGCATTATTTCCCATTATCGGATCAATAATTCATATTATTTGAATAATATTATTAGATAACATTATTGGCAATGTCTAGAAAGTTACATCTAAGGAGAGGTTTGGTCACCTAATTGCGCTACCCGATGAGAGAGATCCTTATTGAAAGCCCCTCTTTCTGAGGAACGACTGGTTGTCATAAATGTGATTACGTAATATTATTTGTGAATAATTAATTATTGATTCATATGATAAGGAAATATTTATTTTATATGAATATAAATGATGGATTTATTTATGTGGTTATTAATGAAGGAATTAATGTTGAGGTGTTTTATCGATATTTATCGGATTGGAGGTATTAAAAATTAAATCGTGGGTTTTGAGATATATTATGGGGTTATAATTTTTAATCCGACCGTTGGATTGTGGTAATTTTTGGGTATGTTATACATACATAAGTTGAGTATATGTCCACAAATTTTGAGCACCGTTAAAATTCACGAATGATTTGTTATGAATTTTAAGAGGTGTCTGATTCTTAAATTAGGTTTATAATTGATTTTGGTGGAAAATTCTAGAATTGAGTGGGCCCCACTTGTGGTTGGTGAAGAAATGTGCTGAATTTTATTTCAAATGTGGTGGGTGGCAATAGTAGCGAGTAAAGCCATCGGTGTTGTCAAATGCTGCTTTGGTAGGGCTAACATTTTCCTATAAATAGAGGGCTAAGTTAGAATTGAAAATCACACCGAAAACAAAGTTTTCTCTTTCTCTCTATATTATTGAGCGTATTTTGTGAGTATTTAGATACTTTGAGAGTTCTTTGTTCAATCTGAAGTTTCATTCGACATCACTTGAGCCTTTCCTTAGAAATCTTGATTCTTTGAGGTAAGGGATATTATTTTTTCGAATGATATTAGTTCTTCAATATCATTATCTTTGAAATGTTGATCTGAAGTTTTATCAAATTTGGAACTTTTCATGTCGGGGTTACTATTCATGAGTTACTATTCACGAGTTACTATTCATGAGTTACTATTCACGAGTTACTTATTCACGTAGTACTATTCATGAATCGTGAAAATGTTTTTTTTGTGGAATTTCTATCTTTTGGTGTAGATTTCTTATTCACGTATCTGACTATTCACGTATACGGCACTATTCACGATATCTGGTACTATTCATAGAAAAAAAAAATTTCTTCTTTTAAGTCCAAAATATCTATTCGGATACTAGCTCGATGATTGTATCCATGTTTTGATCATTCTTGAATTTTACACCACTATGATTATTTTTGAAGTATTGTTGGACATGGATAAAACAAAGTACAAATCCTTAATCCTTAATCCTTGTCATTTTGTTTCACTTTGGATTCGTTCTTTAAAAATATTTTCATCATCCTCGGTCTTAAATGATGATATTATTGAATATCTTTGGCACATAGTGCAAAGATGAATGATTTCTGAAGAATATCTTTGGCACGTAGTGCAAAGATGAGCAGTGTTTAAATGAACATGACCGATCGATGAATATCTTTGGCTGTAGTGCAAAAAGATGAGCAGTGTTTAAATGAACATGATGGACGATGAATATCTTTGGCCTTTAGTGCAAAGATGAGCAGTGTTGAGATGAACATGACCGATTGATGAATATCTTTGGCTGTGTAGTGCAAAGATGAATATTTGATTTGAGATGAATATTGATTGATGTTACAAGGATAAAATATTGATGATGGATTTTTAAATTCATAGATTATAGTAGATTTCATTCTCTACGTAACTCTTACATGAATTATTATTTCATTGCGAATATTGATTTAAAATTTGTTGTCTATTGTATTCTATTAAATTTTTCCTGTTGAAGACTAACGTTAATTTGTTGTATATTATCTTAGTCATAATATTCTTTCTTGAGCTAGTTGAGCTCACCCTTTTCCTTTTTGTTCCATTCTTCTCGGGGAGGCGAGAATATAGCGAGTATGAGTCGGGTATGGAATGAAGGTTTTAGAAAGGATTGTTTAGTAGTCCTCACCATTTTTGTAAAATAATGTATCAATAAATGTGATGAGGATTTATTTGAGTATAAATATTGTCTAGAAGATAATATTTGTATTTAAACTCACAGTTTCTTGTTGTAATAATAAAGTTGTAGTTGTTTACGTACCGTGTATTGACAACTCGAGAATGGGTGATGTATACCTATTTTGGGGGCGTCACGGTTGGTATCGAGCTTAGGGATATGATCTCTGGCGAGAGATCGGAATAAAACTAGGAGGGAGAGACGAGTAAATCCTTCGCTAGTGTGTCCTACCTAAGCTTATTTGTTGGTTGGTCATATTATAGGGGTATTATGTGATTTGTTAATTTATTTAATTAACCCTTGTTTTATGATAGTTTTTTTAGAATGGTCATTTTGAGAACGTTAACAATGGAGTGAATGAGATCGTGGAGACACCTCTAATCGCCAACCGGATAATGTGATGTCGGTGAAGAAGGAATTAGAGATATCCATGTGGTGAGTGAAGAATTGATAGTTGCACCCTGAGATAATCGCAGAGGTAACAAATGGTGAGAGTGAGGAAGAAGAGGAAGAAGAGGTACACAAGAGAGTTTATTAGAGGTATTTTATGATCGAAATATAGAATTGCAAAATCGTATTCATGAGTTAGAAGAAGCGAAGCTAAAGAATTGCGAGCGATCGTGGAGCAAAAGGATGCAACGATTCAAGCTTGTGTTACCCGATCGTGATGCTTGAATGTAAGCACTCTTTGGCGAGTATAAGATGATAAAGCTAGAATCGAAATGAAAGAAGAAATAAGCGAGCAGTGAGAATGAGTGATGCATGGGTAAAAAGCATCGACGACGTTGATATTATGGAAAGAGATGTCCAATCTAAAAGAAGAGATTTAATGATGACGGAAGGCGTCGGCGTGAACATCGGCACCATCAACAAATTCTAGGGAAGAGAACGATCGCCGCCAGATGCTACTGAGATGTGGAGAGGAGGGACATATAAGGTCAAACTATTCAAAGCCTTCCAAGGTATGCTATAATTGTGGAAAAGAAGGACATATCGCTCGAGATTATGCGATATCGAAACCAGTCCAAGCGTGAATGGTGACTCAAAAAGGATGTCCCGAAAAAAATCAAAGTCAACGGTTCTTGGAAGAGCGTTTGTCGTGGGCCAATCAAAATCGAGGAACGAGCGAAGTTAGCACGGGTTAGTTAATTATAAATTCTTGCGAAGTTTATACCTTACTAGATAGCGGTTCTACCCATTCTTTTATCTCTCTTGCTTGCGCTCAGCGTTTGAACTTGACTACGGAGAAATTAGACTTTGACCTATTTATGGAGAATCCGTTAGGAGAAACTTTCATTACATCTGTTGTTTAGAAATCTTGTTTGATTCAGTTGGCACTATCACATTACACAAACCTTATTTCTATAGAGATATTTGCTTTTGATGTGATTTTAAGGTTAACTACTCATCATGCCAAATTGATTGCTTTTGTAAGGTTGTTAGTTTTCATATTCCTAAGCAACTTTGTTATTCAATTCAAGCAATCAAACCATTGTAATCAAACATTTTCATATCAAGCCATGAAGTCATTCGTTTATTACGGATGTCAAGTTTTCTTAGTCCATGTTATGGATTTGAATAAAGACACGTCGATTTGAATAATATTCTGTTGTTATTGATTTTTCCCGATGTATTTCTGAAGAATTTCTTGGCTTACTCCCAAAGCTTCGATATTAAATTTTGTATCGACTTTGAACCCGAGTACAAAACTCATTTCTAAAATCTCATATAGAATGGCTCTATTGAACTTGAGGAGTTAAAAATTCAACTATAGAATTTGGTACTGAGCCTTTATCTTGTGACTTCCTTTGTGGAATTCACCTAAGCCGAGACTCTCTATAGGGGACGTCATATTAGATGCGATAGTAAAGCGATAGGTGTCATTGTGACGTCTATCCAAGATTGGGATATGAGTCACGATTGAGAGCAACCTAAATCGATGTCGAAATACGTAGCTTTCAGGCTTAGTTGGTTATTATCGGAGATTCGTTGAAGGATATTCTCGAATCGCTATTCCATTATCGCAATTGACTCAGTAGAGATACAAAATTCGAATGGATCAAGGAATGTGGGAAGAGCTTGAAGAACTCGAGAGGAGACTCATTTCAAAGCACGTGTTACGACCATGCCATCCTGGAAAAGCGAGCGTGGTAGTGGCGTGTTAAGTAGAAGATCGTATACAAATCACGAGTACGATATTGTCAAAGACTAATTTAAGTATAATTTACAAATAATAGAGATGGAGATGAAAACTCTAGGTACCCACGTGATGATATCTGAGTATAATCGACTTTTAGTTAAAGCTTACTTTCGACCACATAGGCCGGAGGTGATGCGTATGAAGAGGAAAGTATAAGAAGGAGCTATTAGGAGCGAGAATTGATGAAGAAGGAATACTTGAGTCCACTCTAGACTTTGTGTTCCTAACGAATCGATTTGAAGTACAAGATTATGATGGAGGCACACAATACACATTTGCAATCCATCCCGGAAATACTAAAATGTATCGTGATCTTGACATATATTTTGGTGGAACAATATGAAGAGAGAGATTGCAAAGTTTATCTCGATGTGTTTAACTTGCCCGGCGTGTAAAGGCGGAGCATCTAGTACCTAAGGGTCCGTTGCAACCACTTGAGATTCCGGAATGGAAGTGGGAACACATTACCATGGATTTCGTTACGGGTCTTCCTACGGTTTCTCAAGGCATCAATGCTATTTGGGTTATTGTTGATAGATTAACCAAGTCTGCTCATTTCTTGCCGATACGGGAGACTTATTCACTTGAACGTCTTGCTAGTATGTACGTAAATGAGATTGTGAGGTTGCATGGCATGCCTGTATCCATAGTTTCGGATCGTGACCCAAGATTCACTTCAAGATTTTGGGTTAGCTTGCAAAAAGCTATGGGCACGAATTTGCGATTTAGTTAGTTGCATACCATCCCCAAACGGACGGACAATCGAGAGGGACTATTCAAACTCTTGAAGATTTATTAAGACTCTGTGTCCTAGACTTCAAGGGTAGTTGGGATAAGTATTTACCATTGGTGGAATTCTCCTACAACAACAGTTATCAGGCAAGTATAGGTGTGGCTCCATTCGAAGCATTATATGGACGAAAATGTCGTTCTCCAATATGTTGGGATGAGGTGGGTGAAGCAACATTGTTGGGACCCGAGTTAGTACGTATGACTAATGATTCGACAACGTATACAAACGGCACAAGATCGACAAAAGAGTTATGCGGATCTTCATCGAAAGGATGTGGAATTTAATGTAGGGGATCATGTATTGTTGCGAGGGAGTTACAAGATTTGGGAAGAGAGGAAAGCTCAAATCCACGATTTATTGGTCCATTTCAAATTCTTGACCGAGTAGGAAATGTAGCCTATAGACTTGCGTTACCTCCAAGTATGTCTCGTGTTCATAATGTGTTTCACATATCTGTACTTCGTAAATATGTGAAAGACCCGAACCACGTTATTGAGTTAGAACCGGACGAGATAGCCGAAGACTTAACGTATGAGGAGGTACCTGTCAAGATCTTGGATAGGAAGGAGCATGTCCTACGCCAAGAAAGGTCATACCACAAGTTAAAGTTTTGTGGAGGAATCATGCTATAGAGGAAATGACACAGGAATTGGAAAGCGGAAATGAAAGCGAGGTATCCTCACCTTTTGAAACACACAGTGTATCGTCGTCGTCCAATTTCGAGGACGAAAATTTCATAAGGAGGGAGGTTGTAAGACCCCGAAATTTTTTTAAATAAAAGGAATTTCCTTTATTTATTATTTTGAAATAGTAAGGGTTGATTTGATTAATGTGGATAGTTAAGGGTTAAATCGCAAATATTTCAAAATAAGCAAGTGGTTATAAAATATTCATTTTGTGGGAATATTCGTTTGGTCGTGGAATATTAAATCTTGTCGGGAATATTAAATACAACAAGGTAGCGACCGTGTGTGTGGGCCCATAACGAGCGATTGGATGAGGAAAACGCGACAAAGTTTGGGTGGTTATAAATAACGGCGTAGTTATTACCAATTAAGATTTGTTGGAATACCCGGTGGTTAAAATACGATGTCTGGCGTGGTTGCACAAAGATGAGCACGCAGTATTGCACAAAGATTGTTGAATTATTGATCCTTACGTAAAAAGGCACTACTCAATAATTTTCACGATGAATTCTTGCTTCAATATTTTATTTTATTGATTCAATAATTATTGCGTTGATATTTTATATTATTATTGTTTTAATAATTGTCAACGCACAATATTTCCCATTATCGGATCAATAATTCATATTATTTGAATAATATTATTAGATAACATTATTGGCAATGTCTAGAAAGTTACATCTAAGGAGAGGTTTGGTCACCTAATTGCGCGGCCAGATGAGGAGAGATCCTTATTGAAAGCCCCTCTTTCACGGGAGCGACTGGTTGTCATAAATGTGATTCTGTAATATTATTTGTGAATAATTAATTATTGATTCATATGATAAGGAAATATTTATTTTATATGAATATAAATGATGGATTTATTTATGTGGTTATTAATGAAGGAATTAATGTTGAGGTGTTTTATCAGTATTTTATCGGATTAGAGGTATTAAAAATTAAATCAGGGGTTTTGAGATATATTGCGGGGGTTATAATTTTTAATCCGACCGTTGGATTGTGGTAATTTTTGGGTATGTTATACATACATAAGTTGAGTATATGTCCACAAATTTTGAACCGTTAAAAATTCACGAATGATTTGTTATGAATTTTAAGAGGTGTCTGATTCGGAAATTAGGTTTATAATTGATTTTGGTGGAAAATTCTAGAATTGAGTGGGCCCCACTTGTGGTTGGTGAAGAAATGTGCTGAATTTTATTTCAAATGTGGTGGGTGGCAATAGTAGCGAGTAAAGCCATCGGTGTGAAAGTCAAGTCTGCTTTTGGTGGGCTAACATTTTCCTATAAATAGAGGGCTAAGTTAGAATTGAAAATCACACCAGAAACAAAGTTTTCTCTTTTTCTCTCTATATTATTGAGCGTATTTTGTGAGTATTTAGATACTTTGAGAGTTCTTTGTTCAATTACAAGTTTCATTCAAATCACTCACTTGACCTTTCCTTCCGGCACTGATTCTTTGAGGTAAGGGATATTATTTTTTTTCGTAATGATATTAGTTCTTCAATATCATTATCTTTGAAATGTTGATCTGAAGTTTTATCAAATTTGGAACTTTTCATGTCGGGGGTTACTATTCATGAGTTACTATTCACGATTCTACTATTTATGAGTTACTATTCACGAGTTACTATTCACGAGTACTATTCATGAATCGTGAAAATGTTTTTTTGTGGAATTTCTATCTTTTGGTGTCGAGTTACTATTCACGTGTACGGGACTATTCACGTATCTGACACTATTCACGATATCTGCACTATTCATTCAAAAAAAAATAAAATTTCTTCTTTTAAGTCCAAAATATCTATTCGGATACTAGCTTTGATTGTATCCATGTTTTGATCATTCTTGAATTTTACACCACTATGATTATTTTTGAAGTATTGTTGGACATGGATAAAACAAAAGTACGAATCCTTAATCCTTAATCCTTGTCATTTTGTTTCACTTTGGATTCGTTTTTTTAAAATATTTTCATCATCCTCGGTCTTAAATGATGATATTATTGAATATCTTTGGCTTTGTGGTGCAAAGATGAATGATTTCTGAAGAATATCTTTGGCTGTGAGTGCAAAGATGAACAGTGTTTAAATGAACATGATCGATCGATGAATATCTTTGGCTGTAGTGCAAAGATGAGCAGTGTTTAAATGAACATGACCGATCGATGAATATCTTTGGCCTGTAGTGCAAAGATGAACAGTGTTTAAATGAACATGGACCGATCGATGAATATCTTTGGCCTTTAGTGCAAAGATGAACAGTGTTGAGATGAACATAATACGATTGATGATGAATATCTTTGGCACAGAGTGCAAAGATGAATATTTGATTTGAGATGAATATTGATTGATGTTACAAGGATAAAATATTGATGATGGATATTAAATTCATAGATTATAGTAGATTTCATTCTCTACGTAACTCTTCTATGAATTATTATTTCATTGCGAATATTGATTTAAAATTTGTTGTCTATTGTATTCTATTAAATTTTTCCTGTTGAAGACTAACGATAATTTGTTGTATATTATCTTAGTCATAATATTCTTTTTGAGCTAGTTGAGCTCACCCTTTTCCTTTTGTTCCATTCTTCTCGGGGAGGCGAGAATATAGCGAGTATGAGTCGGGGTATGGAATGAAGGTTTTAGAAAGGATTGTTTAGTAGTCCTCACCATTTTTGTAAAATAATGTATCAATAAATGTGATGAGGATTTATTTGAGTATAAATATTGTCTAGAAGATAATATTTGTATTTAAACTCACAGTTTTACTGTTGTAATAATAAAGTTGTAGTTGTTTCTGTACCATGTATTGACAACTCAGAATGGGTGATGTATACCTATTTTGGGGGCGTCACAGTAGATACCACATTATTCATTATAAAGCATACAGACAAAGTCTTATTGGTTCAAATATATGTTGATGATATTATTTTTGGTTCTACTGATGAAAAGTTATGTAAGAGATTCTCTAAGCTTATGCAGAGCAAGTTTGAAATGAGCATGATGGGTGAACTGAACTTCTTCCTTGGACTGCAAGTAAAGCAAACTGATGAAGGAATATTCATAAACTAAGCCAAGTACATTAAAGACTTACTTAAAAAGTATGGCATGGAATCAGCCTCTCCCATGAAAACCCCAATTTCTCCTGCAACCAAGCTTGACAAAGATGAAAAAGGTAAAAGTATTGATATAACTTAATACAGAGGTATGATAGGCTCTCTTTTATATCTAACTGCCAATAGACCAAACATAATATTTGCAACATGCATATGTGTAAGATTTCAGGCTAACCCTAAAGAATCACATTTAACTGCTGTAAAGAGGATTTTTAGGTATTTCAAGGGTACACCTCACTTGGGGCTTTGGTATCCCAATGAGTCCTCATTTGAACTAACAGGATACACAGATGCTGATTTTACAGGCTGTAAAATAGATAGAAAGAGTACTAGTGACACTTGTCAACTTCTATGAAATAGACTTGTGTCCTGGTTTAGCAAGAAGCAAAACTCAACATCCACTTCAACTGCAGAAGCTGAATACATTGTTGCTGGCAACTGCTGTGCTCAGATCCTATTGATGAAAAATCAGCTAGCAGATTATGGGTTTGAATTCAAATCCATACCTATTCAGTGTGATTACATAAGTGCCATAGCAATAACTCATAATCCTGTCATGTATTCTAGGACTAAGCATATAGAAATAAGGTATCACTTCATTAGGGATCATGTGCAAAATGGAACTATATCTTTACAATATATCCCTATTGAAAATCAATTTGCTGATGTCTGTACAAAGCCTCTAGATGAATCCAGATTTAACAAGTTAATAAGTGAGCTAGGAAAGCTTAATTTACAACCATGATATATATGCTCTAGTGTGTGCTAACCATACAGATATAAAGGCTATGGTTGAAATCGTAGGCATGATCAAGGGAAGTCCACGATCGTGAGTCAGCGATAATACGTAGACTCAACAATCGTAAAGACGCACTCAACGATGGTAGAGTCCCATCAACAAAAAAAAGGAGCATCCTGTGATGAGAAAGTTCAAAAACAAAGCAACCCATCTGATAAGCGCCTCAGGAACAAACCTAACCCTTGATTCACTCTATGAGGTTGGCCCTTCCTGAGTTACCTTAAAAGAATGCTAAGTTAAAAACTCATCACAAAGATCCAGACAGACTTGACAATCATATTTTAGACACGACAACTGCCGGACAGACTCGACGATCGCAGTTCAGACTCAACGAATGCTGAGCAGACTCAACGATCGCAAAGGCTACCTCAACGATCGTAGTCCTCACTAAGGTCACATTAGCTCAGAAGGAGCTAAGGGCAATTCAGTACAATCCTCCTCAGTCAGATTCACAGAGCCAAACAGAATTCGACACCAGCCCCACTAAACAAAATAAAGAGAGGGAAGTTATAAGTAAAGTTTGAAAACGCCTTTTTGAAATCAGAAGTTCAAAAAGCTTTTCTCTCTCCTCTCTTCCTCTCCACAAGAAGAAACCCTAACCTCGAAGAAAGCTCAAACAACCATACTCCCTTCAATAAAAGGAATGGCAGCCTCCAACATCGTCTCTGGTTACAGACTATGCTTCGACGAGTTCAAAACCGCTGACCCCAAATTTCACAAGATTCTGACATTGTTAAAGAAGGCTGGTCTCGAAGACGCTCTGGGTACGAGCACATGGATCTACCCAAAGTTAATAAAGGAGTTTTACAAAAATGGAGTATTCAAAAATGAAGTCCTCACGACGAGAGTCAAGGATGTGGAAATCAAACTAAAGGCTGAGAACATCAACCTAGCCCTAGGCTTCAAATTTGAAGGTTTCTGGTTTTTAGATGGCATCAATTTCCATGTAGGACTTAAGAAGATGCATCACAAGAAATTCCCCACTATCAAAGGATACAAGAAGAAGGAATTTCCTCAGAGGTACGAATTTCTGGATGATATTATTGGGAAGTGTATATGTTGCAAGAGCACTGGGCACGATTCTGTAAATGAGGTGCAGCTAAAGCTCGTGACTACCATAAGCCATGGGATATAACTTAACTATGGAGCTCTGCTGCTGGAATGGATAGGAAAATGGATCCTTATCTCGGAGAAGACAAAGGGATCTCAAAAGATGCTATACGGGCGATTTATAAGCATCATCATACAATCTGCTCTGGGTGATAAGATTGGGGACGATGAAGGAGATTCCATTAATCCAAACAGACGAATGTCCCAGCAATTACTTGTAAATTGAAAAAAAGAAATCCAGCTGAAAATGTACGAATGATGACTGAGTCTAGTGGTCGAACTGGTGATCTAAAGGAATCAGGGATTCTAGGAAATATGGCAGTCGTCAAAGAGACTGAAGAAGAGACAAATAAGGAAGAACCAACTGCCCTTATCAGAAAAAGCAAGGGCAAGAAGAAACTAAAGACTAGGATGGTAGAAGAACCTCAAGGGTCTACCACTGACATACCTATAGAGTCCTTTGATATTGAGACTCTAAGGATCCTAAGAAGTAAAGAACAGCAGGTTGAGGCTGATGAAGACAGAGCTACCATATCACAGCTGCTGAAGAAGAACAAAATCAGTCATAAGTCCAAGAGGCCATCTGTCTCTTCGATCGTAGAGTCTCTACCGATCGTAGAGACCATACCAAACACCTCAAGCAAGGAAGTTGCTACACCAGATGTTCTGACTAATCAACAGGACAGAGCTGAAGCTCAAGGAAGTCCTAAGGCTGTGGCTCAACCTAGAAAACCAAGATGAAAATTGGTCAAGAAGTACATCCTTATCAATGAAGGAGTACTCAAAGAGGAAAACAAAGAGATAACTGCTATAAAGGAACTATCCAAAGAAAGCAAAAAGGACATAGCTCAAGCTGAGGGGGAGACACCTGAAGTTCTCACCTTAGAAAATACTCAAGCTGAGGAAATACCTGAAGTTCTCATGATAGAAAATGCTCCAGCTGAGGGGAAGCCATTAGTCCTGTAGATGGATGATCATGTTAAGGGGGAGCCTCGTGATATCCCCATTATAGAAGAAGCTGTTCATGCAGAAAATGAGGGAGAGCCTGAGCACGAAAGTCAAAAGGAAGTCATTGACATAGTGGAATCCTCAAAAGAAGATGGAGAAGAAAAGGAAGACAAAGATAATGATGAACTTGAGATCACAGGCGTGGGCCGTGATGGGCATAGGAGTTCTCTTTACAATCAGTTGTTCTCCTGTCTCCCCATGATGCCCTATCATCAAGCTCAAATTCTAAACTCCTGAAGTCACAAGTTTTGGAGCTTCAAAGAATATCCAGTCATCTCTGTTCTAGCTCATGGATTTTCAGGAAAATTCAACTTTGCCAAGAAGCTGATAACAAATGGTCCCTCCTCAAGGATGGTGCATGAGGTATTATCTATCCCCATCCTATTTAGAGTGAATCACTATCCACTGTCTTTCTTCAGCCAGTTTTATGACTTTCCAAGCTGGTCAGAAGTAGTTTTAAATCCACCAAGTCAATCCCCAGTTACAAAATCCCAAAATTTGATAACTGATGAACTAAATGTGCAAAACTTCATATTGATCTTAACTTCCATCAACTCTACGATTGATGACTCTAGTCCCATTGTAGAGTCCCAAGCTCAAATCGTAGAGCCACCCTCTTCAGACACCCAAACAAAGTCCCCTCCATCAAATATTCCCTCTTCATCCTCCAAAGAATACTTCAACCTTGATCTTGCCCTCTACTCCTTGCATGATCAATACAAGAAAACATCCCATCCTTTAAACAACCCACAACTCAGTGAACTTCTTTTAGATCTACACACCAAAGCTGAGTTGACAGAAGTGTCCAAGAAAGTGATCAAGGACATCGATGATAGCCTTAAAGCTCACTCAGAACTCATTCATCTTAGACTGACAAAAATGATCAGTGTAGTAAATAATCTCCCAAGCACCCTAAACATTGAGCTTACAAAGAAGCTGAGGGAGATCATCAAGGAAATGATTAAAAGCATAAAAGACAGGGATGACATTCACTTTCAGGCAGTTAAAAGACACAAAGATGTTGTTCTTGCCTTAGAAACATCTCAAAATGCCCAGCAAGATCTTATGTTGGAGAACATCATCAATTTGAAAATCGCCGTCAAAGAATTTCAACAATCCTACGTAAACCAAGGACAGCAAACTGAAAATGTTCTAGCCGTCCTCAAAAACAGGGAAGCCCGATCTGAAGCTTTGATCAAGGAAAATTGCGAGGACATTGCTCAAACCAAAAGCCAACTCAACGAGCTCGTCCAAGGAATGACTTAACTATCCGAAGACATTCGAACCCTTGATGCTGACATAAAGGGGGAGAATAAAGGGAAAGGAGTTCAAGAAGGCAAGGGCAGGGGCAGAGGACAATTCCAAACTCAAGCTTCAAGGAGTCCTCCTACAAGACAATTCCAACAGACTCCATAATCCAGCCATCAGACTCAACGATCTGATCAGCAGGAATTTTTAATGGCTCAGCCAATTAGGAGTATAGGGCCAGCTACCAGCTCACAAAATGTCACCACCACAGGCCTTAGAATGCCAACTGGAGATCCTGCATTAATGAACAGGCATGATCTAAATCCTAGGATAAGCCCTAGTGAGCTGGAAGATCTAGCCAGGTGGGACGAAGCAAACAGGAAAAGAAGGGCTAAGGAGTATGCCAATCCTCCTCACAAAAGATCAAAGAAATATAGATAAGTGAAAGTTTAAATTCTTATTGATGTAAAGTTAAATTGTAATATTCTTCGAACATCAATAAATTCATTCTTATTCTCTAAAAATTTCAGCTGCTCACTGAAATATTAAGTCATGTTTACTTTTCTGCAAATGCATCTAGAAACTAATAATCATGACAACAAATCTCCTTGGTTATGTCAACTTCAAATAGGGGGAGATTGTTGGGAGAGTGCATATTTTGATTTGATGTTTAAAATGCTCATGATTATATGTAAAGTCCTTCAAGGAATATATGTACAAGGACTTAGTGATAGATCAAAGTTGTTAGGTTGATCTTGAGATGTAATAGATAGGCTTCGAAGAGATCGTAGTGCATCAACCTGATCAAGATTGCAGAAGCTAAGGCAGAAATGTAGAGCATCGAGGATCGTAGTGTGCCTGCCTTGAAGGGTCTCTTCGGAAATCATAGAGTGGTCCTAACGATTGCCGAGCCAACTCAACGATCAAAGTGTGCTCTCGGAAACGAAAAGCTTGCAAAACAAGTAAGTGAAGATCATAGTGTGCAAGTCTTTAAGAGAAATTGTAGTGCTCTTATTTGATTGAATCAGACCAAGCACAAAGCTAACAAGACACCATGATCTAGATCGTAGAGTATCATATGTCGTGTGTCAGAAGCATCAAGCCCTACATTTTTGTTTGAAGATATATCTCCAATAAATGTGAAATGGGTTTTAAACGTTGAAGTACTCACCAGTCCCAAAGGCATAAAATATATCCTTAGTATGCCACAAAGAAGCGTATTGAAGAAGCTAAGTAAAGTACCATTGGTAAGAGGAAAACACATTTTCAGGTGTTAGGTGAGAAAATAGTCTGCAACTCAAAAGATATGCAGAAAAGTCTCCATCAAAGTACATAAATGTCAAATTCATTTAATGCTTTAATGGATGGATCCAACGGATAGATTTCAAGATCACATATATGCAAAACATATGCAGACAGAACAAGAATGCAAGCATTGAACAAGAACGCAAAAGAACTCTCAACGCCCAACTCTATGAATCTGAGAAAAAGAGAAAGCTTGCTCAGCTACTCAGTTCTTTCGAATAAGTCCTTAACAACAACTGAGTAGCAACCATCAAGAACTCAACAACTACCAATCAAATGAAGTAAGAGTTCTAAGTTAGAAGGACTTGAAGAGTTCTAAGTGAACTATAAAGAGCCAAGTCTGCTGGACTTGAAGAGTTCAAGAGTGAACTAAGAAGTTCCTAGACTACTGGTCTAGAAGGAATCCGTGTGATTCAGAAAGTGTAAAAGACATCCTTAGTGAATTTCCTACTCGAAGAGTAGAAGAGTGGACTAGGAGCTTTAAGTGCTCTGAACCACTTAAAATGACTGTGTCAATTACATTCTTGCTATAACTGCCATATCTGCCATAACTGCTATAACTGCCTCACTCTCATTAACTCATTATCTTAAGGGAGATTAAAACAAATATTAATTCCGCTAAGTTTTAATCATTATCAACTAACAAGTTAAAATGAAAAGATTTTTTAATTATCTATTCAACCCCCCCCTTCTAGATAAATATTGTGCCTCTGGGAACTAACATAACACTTTGAATAAAATAAAATAATAACTTTTATTCATTCATAATCTTTCTGAAAACATAAGAACAATAGCATCACTGCTATTTACATTACTTTCCTGAACTATTAAAGTTTCAGGATAACATAATCATCATATCCCATAGGTTACATAATACTTGGAATTTATATATTATTTAACATTTTATTAATCGCATAACAGGTACATTCCCTACGATGTCCTACTAAGATACTGTGTAGCCTTACGACGCTCTTCCTTCATGATTTGGAACATTGTTCTGTGATCTAATATGAATAATGGCAGCGTCTCGAACTAAATAGGATAACCCATGACCCGATCTTGAGCTCGATTAATCACAGTGTTGACTATGTTATCCATATCATACATTGTCATCCTCTTTGCTTGTGCGTCTCTCTTTGTTATTCTGGCTCGTTGACAAGCCTCCTCGTATGCGTCTTCGACTCTTGCCCTCTTAGTAGACTCTTCCCTCAGCTTGTTCTTCAGTTCCGCGATATCCGCTGTCATTTGTTCATTCTCTTCTTCAGTGTGGACCAGCTTCTCTTCGACATTAGTCAGACGTTCATCTCAATCCTGGATCTCATCATCCTTATATGCCATCGAGGTCTGTTGCTCAGCTACTATCTCCTCCAACTCCTCGACGGTATCCTGAAGTTCCATATTGTGGTCGTAAACTTCATCGTACATACGAGCAACTATCGAGTTCAGTGGAATCTCTTCCTCCTCGTCCTCGTCATCTTCATTTGACTGTGGCAGCTCAACGGGATCCTCCTCATCCGTTTCCACATCATCATCCTCATCTTCAACCACTGTAACCAACGGGGCTGACTCCCATAGAAGTAGTTATTCTCAAACAACCTGAATGTCATGAGACTCCTCTTCTCTAGGCATCTGAGGTACTTCCTCCCTAGCCTGACTGGATTCTCCGACATTAGTCATCTTGATAACAAAAATTTTAAGTTTTAACTATTAATCATTACTACTCGACACTCACGAGCACATAAGTTGTAATCACATAAGCACATAAGTATTTTATTACATCTTCCTTAAAACTTGATAAGAGTTTATCATCACTATCTTTTCAAAGGTTACTTCCTAAGGCTTTTCCCCCCACCTAATGTTCATAGCCAAAGGCTTTGATACCAACTTGTGACACCCCCAAATCCAGGTACTTCATTCCCACAGGATTTGGTGTTCACTTAATAACAACATTCACAACTAACTACCCAATCATAATAAAATTAGATAATAAACCTTCCCATTAAAGGATTATATTAATAAAAATCTCCCAAGTTATCTAACCTATAATACAATTAATCAAATGCGGAAAATTTAATAACTTTATTACAATCATTTAAATAAAGTCTGACAATAAAATGTCAACATAATTACAAGTCTTCAATATTCATCTTGTCTTTCCCTTTACTGGTGCTAGGTACGTCGACCTTCTCTACTTTAGCTGTAATAGTTATATAAGCAAGAGTGAGAAAACAAAGCTCATTTAAAATGACAATGAATAAATAACATATCAATCGCCAAATGAATAGGCTCAATAGAAAATCAATATGGTATTTCATCAATTATAATAATTAGGAACAAAAATTTGAAATATATGACTGAGGGTTAAAAGACCACGAACTATGTCCATAGTTATAAATATTCTTTCAACTTAAATTTTAACAGTTATAAGACTATAAGGACTTCTTGTACTTAGGGGGATCAACCCTTCATACAATATATTGTGCACAAACATTTCAATGTTATGCGTACATTATCCCCTGTAATAGGGTTGTTCATCTCAGTATTTAGAATACAAGTCCACATCACAGTAAGTTTGGTTTGGATAAATTTTAAGGTAATTTAGAGTTTACGAACATCAACTAAGGATTAGTTGAATAAAACTTTAATAAAGTTATGCTATGGAATAATTTATAAGTGAATCAACATTGTATACTAAGGTCATGCTTTAGGAATAATCTAAGAGAATAAGTTTTGAATAACGTAACATACCTTGCTTGAACAATGTTAACCTAAGGTTAAAACCTTATTTAGAGTTGAGTCTTAAGCATGCATAACAAATAGTAAGTTGAACGATGAAACTTGCTTAACATTAGTGTATTAGAATGTAGGAATTTGTATGCTAAATAACAAGTTAAAGATTAGCTCAATATCAAGAGATAAGGTTTAGGAGCTTGCATAATATAATTAGGGTTAATACTTGCACAAAGAAAGCTTAGAGTTAGAAAACTTGCTCAAAGAAAGTTTAGAGTTAGGAAAACTTGCCTCGTACGTAGGTTAAACAATCACTACTCACGTTCACGACAAGTCCTACACATATCATATGTATTGACAATACACATTAGTCACACTAATATTAGCTTCATGTGTTTCTTTCTCACTTTTAATATAGCTCATTTAATAAGTTTAAGTTTAAACAACATCACAGCTTTTCATGAACATCACTTTTTAGCTTTATTACAACTACTTAAGTGATCATGTCATTGCACCGCATACACATTAACAACTTGACACAACATCCTATTACATGTCCAACATGTTATCATTAGGTTATACTAATACACAAAGGATTGCACTTGCATTCGCGCATCCCGACGCCCTCTGATTGCCTCCAAATACACAACAGTCTTAAAGATGTCCATTTTGACCCTTAATAACGATTTCCAATTAAACAACTTAAAGACTAAAAGTTATAGGTCTACTCGTCCTCGTTCCAGATCATCTTGAATCGAATCAATCGGAGTTCGTATGAAAACGTTATGCTCATTTTAGTAAACTATATCCAGTCAGTTTTGTTTTTATTTCAAAATTTCTGCTAGGTAGACTACCCCCTAGCCGGGGCGGGGGTTTTTGTACTGGGGGGCTTGCTGGGGCGCCTTCTGCATTTTTTCAATTTTTTATCCAGAACACTACAGAAAGCCAAATTAGGCCTACAAACTCCTTTCTAACAACCATACAAACCTACCCAATGTGTAATATGTTTGCAGAAACATAAACTAATGTTTTCTAACACGTTTTTAACCACCTAAACAACATAAACATAAACATTACAACCTTTAATTTTCACTATTTTTGCTAAAACTTCATTTTTTGAAAGTTTCAATGAAAATCATCACTGTGATTTTTGTTTTTCAACCAAAATAGTTAATTCAATATACTATGTTTTAGTTTCTTCATCTTCTTTCAAAATCAATAGTCAATATATATATTATACAGAGAATTAAACCTCAATTTTACTTTATACTAAGCCATATTCATATATATATATATATATATATATATATATATATACATATCAATTCAACGTAATATGATTTCCTTCAAAATACATACATAACATGAATTCATTTATAAAACTTATGAAAACAACTTTATAACAACCAATTTATCATATAAAACTATATATAACAAATAATTCAACCTCTATAAAGATTTTACAGAGAATTCTAGGAAGAGAAACAAAAACAAAAACTTTAAATATAAAAGAGTTAAAATGATACCTTAGTTTTAGAAGATGATGGCTATTCTTTTGATTATGAAGCTTTCTTTTTCCCCAGTTCCTCTCTCTAGACTTCTCCCAATTCTCTCTTACTTTTCTTTGTAATTTCTTCTTCTCTTCTTTTTCTTCTTCTGAGTCTTTCTCCCTATTCTAAACTCTAACTTACGTACTAAACCAAATATAACGTATAGGTAATAATATATGTATTAAGTATATAATATAATTATAACTTTAACTGACATCAGTTATAATTTTATTTGAAAATCAAAAACGAAAAGGCTTATTTGGCTAGCTAACTAAAAAGAACCCATTAAATCTTACACCTTGTTTGGTAAAACATATTTAAATTAAAGACTTAATATGCATTAAGCCTTCTTTGGCAAAACTGAATTAAACTCCTTTAATTTATTTTAATAACTCCGTTATAGAAAGGTTATTTGTCACACTTTATTCAATTAAATTTTAATATTTAATTTAATTAATTCTAATAACAATTTATTAAATTACTTTAACACATAAATCAATACAACATAATTATAACTTTATTTAATCAACTAACACATCATTTTAATTACAAATTCAAATTAAAATATAATAACTCATTTAATCATTATAAACTCTCTAACTTAATTATTAAATTAAATTAGAATAGTATCTCATAATAATTAATTTTCTTAACTCCTTAATTATTTACTTAACAAATAATTAACTAATCAAGTCAAATCAAATTAAATATTAATTCAACAATAAACACATCCATTAAATATTTATATAACTCAATAAATATTTAAAAATTATCATTAAAATTCTGGATTGTTAAATTTAAATTCGGACTCCATTACAAACGGGTCTTCAAGCACTCCTTGCTCCTTGATCTCTAATTCTTCAAAATTATTCTAATTATTCCTATTATAAAACTATTTAAAATAAATAGAAACCTTGATCAGCAGTCAATGGGAAGTATATAAGAGAGAGTTAGAATTTATGTGACAAATGAATTTGTCGAATTGTGATTCTGGGGACAAAATCCTTTTAAGGAGGGAAGGATGTAACGATCGAGAAATTTGTAATTTAATTTAAATATTTATTGAATTAAATAAATATTTTAAATAATTTATTTATTGAGGAAAATAAATAATTGATAATGGTGGTGAATTAATTTAGTAACTAAATTGATTAATGCTAATTAAATTGAATAATGATAATTTTATTGAAGGATTTAATTTAAGAAAATAATTAAATAAAATGAATGGTTTGATATAAAAGAAAGTAAATAAATTAAAAATAGTGATGTTTCTAATTTATTAATTAGATTAGATAAATAATTATTTATTACTTTTAAGTATAATTATAAGGAGATAATAATTATTAATAATTATTATTATAAGTTATTTAAAATAACTGAAGGTGTGACACATGAAACTATATAATATAATATTATTAAAATAATCTAGTTGGGGGATTTGGTGTGTGGCCAAACAAGGCCTTGTGACCTTTGGTTTATTTAACTGACGCCTTTTTATTTTCTTAACTGATAAGTACGTGCCATATCAATTTATCAGTTTATATTTCGCGCATTTTATTTTGCTAAGGAGAAATAACAATGTAGTAAGAGAGACAAACATAGAGGAGATTGTGAGTGAGAGCTTGAGAGAGTTTCTCTGAGTGTCAAGTGGAAGAGAAGGATTGAGTAATCGTTTTGCTAAATCAAGGTATAAACTATTCTTAATTTTAACTCTTAATTCTAGTACTATGTATTTTATATGATTTGGAAATCACGTGAATTGTGGTAGATGTATGAGCATATAGTGTTGCAAAATCTGTTAATCATTATGTTTACTTGATACTTATTTGTCAAATTCGTGAGAAATTGGTTTATAGGGAGAAAAGTAAAATGATAATGTTTATATTTTTCCATATGACTTGTGTATAGTACCAATTTTAGTGGCCAATTCATATGTTAAACTGCAAATTGAAGCTTGTTTATGCTAGTTCATTAAGAAACAAAGATAATGTAGTTTGAACGAAGTGATTTGGTGAAAAATTGAGATGTAAGTGATGATTTTTGTGAAGAAGTTCAAAAATGGAGTTTTATATGAAAATATGGAATTTGAGGAAATTAAAATAGTTTAAAAGTGTTGTTAAATTATGTTAAGTGGTTGAATATGTTAGCAATCATGTTTATGATAGTTTTATATTTATTTTATATGTTAATTTCACTGTTTGGTGGGTGAAATTCGTGTTTGTTGGGCTAAAGTGCCACTCTTTGTTCATCTGCAGTTTTCGCCTCTTATCTCATGCACTAAGCGCCACGTTCTTGTTGGTACTAAGGCAAAAAAAATTAAATGGTATTGTTAACAAGCAATTACACTCAGAACTTCTGTATGAGGCAATGAAGTCTACTCATTTGCATGTCATGTGTAAGGGACTTAGGTTGATCAAGCATGCATGTTAATGATGCTAAGACATAATATAAGCTATAATATCAGATTGTAATGTGTGGTAATGCGAAGTGTGAAGATTTTTAAATAATTGTTTAATAAGTTATAAAATGAAACCAAATGTGATGGTTTCCAAAGTTAGAGATGAACGATTAAGTTATGTTGGATCGTAATGAGATTTCAGATTCGTTAAGTATGTTAACCTACATGTTTAGGTGCTAGGTTAGGGTTATGACCTAAATAATGGTTTAAACCCTAAAAGCTAATGTTTATACAACTAATGGTTGGTGCGATTTCAATGATACATGTAGGGTAATTGGAGATTATTTTACACTTGTGTAGCTTATATACAAGGCAAGTTTCTAAACCTTAACTCTTTACATTGAGCAAGCTTTCTAACTTTATTCTTTTCATATTGAATGCAAGTTCCCATTCCTAAATTATTATTGTATAAGTCCTAAAATTCTTGTAAGGTTGAGCAAGCCTAATCTATCTTGCGTATGTTTGTACAAACTCTTGTAACCTAATTCATTACATCAAGCAAGTTTCACTTTCTTTATTATTATTCAATCGCATATATTGTTCTAATACATTGATTCAAGTGAGATTGTTCTAATTCTTTGAATATAGTACTTTACATGTGTATCATGTTATCCAATTATATATTGTTGATATTCTATCTTTGACTTCGATAGCCTTGTTCAGTTATACATTCTTGTGTTAAACCTTCAAGTAGTAAGCAAACCTTTATTGATGGAATTTGAATAGTGTTCTAAAATTCTAGAAACACTGATAAGCTAGTTCCAAACTAAACTTTCTTTAGTTATGAAATTCTAAATTCAAACTGAGACGAACAACCCTAACATAGGGGATTTTGTACGTGTAACATTTAGATGTTTGTGCACAATACATGGTACAAAGGGTTGATCCCCCTAGGTACGTTAAGAAGAGTCTGTACAGTCTAATTAACTATTAAGGTTGGGGTAGTAATACCTAATCACCGTGGACATAGTTCGTGGTCATAAGACCCTCAGATATTAAAGTTCGAACTTGTATATGTTTCTATTCGTAGACCAAGTTTATTATTGTACAACATTCGTTGTTCATTCTCTAATTGTTATTATTACTACTCTTTATATCAGTGAGCAATCGTTTGCTCACTCTTGCAATTAAACAATGCAGCTAAAGTCGAAAGAGATGATGAGTCATCTACTAGCAAGGGAAAGGGCAAGATGTCCAAGTGTTGAAGAATTATTTAAAGTTTATTTAAATGCATGATGTTATAAGACTTGTTTTATTTTATAATGTATTTCGCAAACTGATGTAATAATTTAAGGTTAGATTACCTAGGATTGTTTATGAGATGATGTAACCCTTTAATGAGAAAGATTATTGATTAAGTTATTTAATATTTTATCCTTTATTATGGGTAGTTAGATGTAATTATTTTGATAGCGAGCACCAAATTCGGTGGAAATGAAGTACCCGAATTTGGGGTGTCACAATTTATATTAAGAAAAATTAGTGAAGACGAGGTACGCAGACCCCATTTAATAAAACTCATACATTCATGCATTCAACTAAAATAAAATACAATCACATTGGTCAAATAGTCCCTAATCAATTTCATTTATTATCATACATATCACTATATGCATCAATAAATAACATTCATCTCATGAATAATAAACATTCAATATATGTATTGATATCATTTAATGGGCAAATTTAGTTAGTATAAAATCTAATTTTGAATCAAAATAAACTCTTTTATTTTAATCCAAATTTAAATCAAAATAAACCTCTTTTATTTTAATTTATCCAATTTTGAATAAAAAACTATTTTATTTTAATCAAAATCTTTAATCAAAATAAACTCATTTATTTTAATTAATTATGGAATCCAATTCCAAGTCAAAATAAACTCTTTTATTTTGATAATATGAAATCGTATTCAATATCTAAATAAACTCTTTTATTTAAGTAAACACAGATTTTCTTTCCTATTCACAAATAAACTCTTTTATTAAAGGAAACACAGATTCTCTTTCCTATTCACAAATAAACTCCTTTATTTTGAATAATATGAAATCTTATTCCATATCTAAATAAACTCCTTTATTTAAAGAAATACGAATTCTCTTTCCTATTCACAAATAAACTCCATTATTTTGAATAATATGAAATCTTATTTCATATCTAAATAAACTCCTTTATTTAAGGAAACATGATATCCAATTTCAACTCCAATTAGTTATCATGGAATCCAATTCCAACTCTAATTAGTTAGCATGAAATCTAATTTTAAAATTAAAATAAACTTTATATTTTAATTATAAAATTATTAAGTTAATATTATATATATATATATATATAACATTACAAAAGTAATCATTTGATTCATTATAACTAATAACCGTTCCTGTCTTCCCTTGATTCTCGTGGCATTTATCCGTGGTTTGAATGATTCCGTATTTTTTTTAAATAAATTTTATACAACAAAATTATGCTCAATTTGTGACGCCCCCAAAACAGGTATACATCACCCATCTTGGGTCGCCAGATACAAGGTACTGAATTCAAATACAACTTAATAATACAACTGTCGTGTACAATACGACAAAACATAAACTGTGAGTTTGAATACAAATATATTGTCTACTAGAGAGTATAAAAACTCAAAAGGAGTCCTCATTACAATTATTATCACACTATTTCACAAAATAGTGAGGACTACTAATGCAAACATCTAGGACCATCACTCTATTCCCCGACTAGTCCCAGCTACGTTCTCATTTCCTGAAGAGAGAGTGAAAGAAAGGGTGAGCTCAACTAGCCTAGTAAAAAATATTATGACTAAGATAATGCAGAATAAATTATCATTAGCCTTCAACAATGTTAAACTAATAGAATATAATAGACAACAAGTTTAACTGCAGCGGATCAAGTAATCCATTAGAAGAGTCAAGTAAGGTATAAAATCTATCATCTTCTATGATTTAAAAAGTTTTCATCAACTTTATCATTTGAGACTCAAATTTTAATAAATAAAATCGAATCATCCTCGCTCCACGGCCAAGGATATTCATGTAATCATCAATGGTCATGACTATACCGAATAATCCTCGGTCATAATCATACCAACAACCATCCACCAATGAACTACGTGCCAATGAGGACTTTTACCACATCATTCGTCACATTACGGTCATGATTATAACGAATAATCCCTGGTCATAATCATACCAAGTCCATATATGCACGTAAGCCAAAGATGACTTTCATCACAATATAAGCTTGAGGATGATGACAATGACATAATAATTCAATAAAACAAGTTCAAGAATAAATTTTAAAGATTTATAAGTTAATTTATCTTGAACTCAATAACGTCCAAACTGTCAACATGATATTGCTTTGTAGAGTAAAATTCAAGAATGCTCAGAAGAATATTTCCATGAAAAGATACTGGATGAAGCGCAAATATCAAAGATATTCCACTAATTTCATGGAGTATAGAAGCCAAAGCTTTAACCAACTAAGTATAATAGAATATGTGAAACTGCAAATGGATTTTTGCCCGCCATGCGGTAATCCACGTAGAAAGATCATTTCCACAATTTAATAAGGAATGAATACAAAGGATCATTCACCATACATGTGGTAATCCACCTAGACAGGTTATTCTAACAGAATAATAAAGAATAGAATAACAGAAGGATTCACTATGCGTGTGATAGACTGCACAGATAGGTTATTCCCGACAGAATAATAAATAATGGAACCAGTCCGCCAGAACGCATTTGCATATGATATTCCGGCTGAATAATAAATAATAGAACTAGGTCCGTGTAAACGCATGCGAGAGCGATATATTTCGACGAGAATAATAAAGAATGGAATATTAGAAGAATTTCACCATGTATGCGATTGCTTAAAAAAGTTATTCCAATGAATAATAGGAATGGAATAACAACAGAATTCACCAGGCATGCGATAAACCGCACAAACAGGTTATTCTAACAGAATAATAAAGAATGGAATAACAGAAGCTCTCTTCATGAATACGAAAGAATAATACCCCTTACGAGACATTTATACGGCAACTATCTACTTCTTCCTTTACATGTATCTGAGTGTTCTTAGTGGATCGTAGAGTGAGCCTTTGGACTCACTATCTTACGTGGTTTAGAACAGTCCACCTTCTCTCCAAACTCTAAACTCTCCAAAGAACCCCTAGATCTTTGAAGCTCTTCCTGATTTATACTCCGTCCCAATCCTTCCGTTGGAAAGTAGCCGTTGAACGCTATTCAAATGTCTTCACAGATCTCGAGTTGACAGAGGTAGACTGCTGATGTGACATGTCATACTTTATCTGACATTGCAGTCTACTGTTTCACCTACCCGTCAGAGAGGTCACTTTAATGTCTTGGGCAAGTTGAAGACTTTATTTCCTCCGTCTGATTTCTCGATCAGAGGTTGTCCTTTTGCATCGATGTTCTCAATAAGCTTTTGTCTGAATACCATCCCTTAGTTTGAACTGTTGCCAATGCTTAAATCTTCGGGTGTTCGAACTCTATGATTATGATGCTTGTCTTCGAGGACCTGATCGTAGTGTCTTGAGTGTTGCTCATTGACTGGTAGAGTTAACACTACGATCTTGAAGAGTGTTGATTGGATCTCCAATGTAGAACACCTCTTCCTTCCATTGGCAGCAATCTTGACACTTTTGTTTGCTTCATTTGCTCTCGAGACCGATGGCTTAACTCCTTGCTCCTGGTCCCTTCGAATACCAAGACACTTGATTTGTGGCGTCGCCCAAATTTCTCTCCTTGTGATCTCCCGTTCACTTATCATCAATGGACTGACCCTACGCCTATTCACTTTAGCCTTGATCTTCAGAGGATAACCAGTATCTCGGTTCACTTTCCATCAGTTTTTTCTTTGTTTGGCAAACACTACGATCTCGGTTGCTTCCAAGATCGTTGTCTTTTGTTCACTTGATAGCTACTGCACTTGCTGACTTTCCTTAGTCAGTTACTGAAGTCTTCGTATAATCATCTTGTGGAAGACTTCATCTGGAATGGCTTTACTGTGACAACCCGAGAATTTAGACAATTTTAAAAAAATTTATTAATTGATTTAAGGTTAAATAATAAACCTAGACAAAAAATAAGTGAATGAATTTGAGATTTTCGGAAAGGAATTTTTTGAATTTAAAATTCTTTTGGTGAATTATCCAGGATTAAGTATATAAGTGTATATGCTCTGTATATATGATTGTATATATGTATAGTATGTGGTTAAGGGTCAAGGGTTGACCAGATAAACGATATATGTAACAAACCCTAGCTATATATTAAGAACGTCAACCTTCGGTTAGAAAATTCTTACGATTTATATGAAACCCTAATGCTAAGTATAAAACCCCAAGGGTTAAGAGTTATGTGAGTAATGAATATGAATATTATATGATAGTTTATATTTGTTTATTAATATAAACAAATAAAAGAAACTAGTGTGATCCTAATTATATATTAGGAATGAAAATTTTATTTAACTTAAGGGTTATGGTATGAGAGAATATTGGTATTTAAAATATATACTAATTACGAGATATTTATTTTATACATCTCAGATAATTAATTTTATAACCTAATTATATCAAGTCTAATTAGGTTAAGGAAATAAATGTGCATGAGTTAGAATTTATGTTGAAATTGAGGAAATGAAAACCCTAACTAAATAATTAGGGAATGGTAATATTAAAAGTATTGGACCTAATCTATTTTCATGACACAAATATTTTATTGGAAAGCCCAAAGAATTAATTTAAAAGCCCAAGAGATTAATTATGGTGGCCCAAGTGTTGGCCCAATCAAAAAAATTAAAAAGCTCAAAATTTGATCCAAGTATGGGGGACATTTTTGGACAAGGAAAGGCAAAGAAAGTAAACCAAATGGTGGGAGAATAAGTAGGCCACATGGCAAGCTAATGCGTGGTAGAGGAATGGCCATAAGGAAATCAAAATGTGGGGGAAAGAGAGGCCAAGTGGCCGGATTTTTAAGGGAGAAAATGAAGGGGAATGTCATCAATTTAAGCCACAATTTTACAAAAGATATCCCACCAAATTAAGCTAGGTGTCCAATTGTTTAAGGGGCCACCTTGCATATTACTCTCCCACACATATCCATGTGATGATTAAGTGAGAGAAAGGAAAAGAAGTTGGGAGGTGTATATAGATATACATAATATATCTATATACATTTGTTTCTAAAATCAAATAAAAATCTAGTTTTCTCTCTCTTCTCTTTTATTTCATTTCCCTATTTGCTAGCATAAACTAAGAACTAAGAGAGAGAGGAGAGGGTCGGCTGGAGTAGGGAGCAAGGAGAAGAGACTTGGATTTTCTTTCTACTCAAAATAATCTCCTACTTTGGAAGAATAAGGAATGGTAGCCACAAATTAAAGGTATAAATTCTTTTGTTTATGTAATTTTTGATTATTGTAAATCAAACCTTGAATCTATGTTTCTAAACTCAAAAACTATGAATATACATGTTTATGAGTGTTTCATGTTTAGATATACCCATTTTGGGTGTTAATTTGTTTGGAAATCAAAAGTAAAGAAAAGTGATTTTTCTAGTTTATAAACCCAAAAATTTCTATGTACTTTGGATTTTCACTGTTTGTGATCTACACCTTCTTTTTATGATCCATCAAAGATAGGTTCTAGATATGTAATTTATCTACTAAACTCAAGTGGTAGCACTCAAAAATGTTGAGTATACAGTCCGTAGTGACTAATTTAGCAAAAATAGTTTTGTGTTTTTAAGGAAAAACTGACTGTTTGGGACAGTCAAATGGTAGGGGTAATTTAGTCATTTTTTGAACATTCAAAAATTCTGGAAACCTTTGGGAGGATACTATTATAAGTTATCTAACATCTCCAAGTGGAATCACTGAAAAATGAGTTGTAGATTTTCGTATGAAACATTTTTAACAAAGCCCGAAAAACTGCAAAACGACAATTTGCCACTGCGAAGAACTTTCCAAGGGCTGTTTTGGCCACTTAAATTGTGAAATAAATTCCGGCCTTCTGGGACATGAAAATATATGGTATTAAGTACCTCATCTCCAAAAATGAGCTCATTCCGACTTAAAATGACCAAGTTATGACCATTTCAATATTTGTGATTTTCTGACAAAAACAGCTATAACCGGAGTTCTATAACTCCGATGGTCACGAAATTTAAACTAGAGAGTCACGTTAACATGTATAAGATTGTGCCAAGAGATGGGAATTTCTGGAGTTGAACATGATATAGCTAATTTCTTAAGTTGCGCACTAAAAATAATTTTTGAAAAATACTAAAGGAAGTTGGAAAATTATGGAAAAATACTTTTTGTGTATGAAATATATGAATATGTGCTTGGGAAAAGGATGGAAAAATAATAAACTAATTTGGTATTTTTCGTAAGAAGGATATGGAATCCAGCTTACTAGATGGAAAAACAGTTTACTGAATTGAAATTATGTTGAATCCAGCTTGCTGGATTGCAATCTAGTTACTGGATGTGATATCCAGTTTGCTGGATTGCAGTTTAGTTTGTTGAATTGGCCATCTAGATACTGGATTTAGAATCCAGCTTGCTGGATTCCAAATCTAGGTTGCTGGATTGGTATTTGATTATATGTTCAAGAAAAACTTATAATATATGAGATTAAAGTATTTAAATCATATAACTATGATAGTAATGATTGAAAAATCATTATAAATGATAATAATTATTTAAAAATTATTATGAGACTTGGAAAATTAGTTTGACTGATATTAAATTATCTTAGATAATGGTTAAGTGTTTAATAATAGTTTAATTGAACTTAAACTCGAAATTTTGTCCGACTAGACCGTTGGGATGTCAGATTTGTGTCAGGTTCAACTCAGACTGCAATAGTTTGACTTGATACCGAGTCCTGTGTGTGTTGTAAACTGATAGGGTTATGTGTTATATGTTTAGGTTATTCTATGTATATCTATATATATAATAGTATTATATTGTGATGATATTATTCTAATATTGGAGATCTATATTACTAATATTAGGTCTTCGGATAAAGTGTTATAAATTGCGTAGCGGTAATCAACGGCTCAGGAAAGTTTTACTTAACTCTACTAAGAGTTATTTCATTCTGATATGCTTATGGATAATCATTGTTGATTGCCATTGTAGAATTGTACTTTGTACATATTGCATGTATAAGTCAGGTATGAAAGGCTGATCACCTTCATTACCATTCGGTCCAGATATATTTGTTCATGTTTAATACTTGTTCAGACAAAAATTTGTCCAAGCTAATTCATAATTATATTGTTGAATTATTCAGCTTATCATTAAATTATTAAACTTAAACTTGCTGGGTAATCTTATGCTCACCCTTGCTATATCATGATAAACATTGCACATTAAGACGAATACGTCGGATACAAGGAAAGGTTAAAGACAGTTCCAGCTTTAGTATATATATGCAGTTAGATTTGTAACAGTATTGTATGTTAATGTTATTGTAAGTCAAATAAGTTATGAATGGTGTATTAAGTGAAGGTTACTCGATCTTGGGGAATAGTGTGTAAAGTTTATTGTATAAACAATTTATGTTTATATCTTCCGCAAATAGTAATAGTGATAAAATGATTGTACCGGATCCGCGGTGATTCGGGACCCAGATTCGGGGCTCTCACATTTACAACTCAATCTTGATGTTGATTGGGTTGGTGCTTAGATCTTCTGTTAGCTTGCATGCCATTCGTTGAGTGCTCTCTGGGTCCCTTCAGGCTGGATGTATCTTTGCAGTGCCAACCAGAGGCTTTGTTCCTTTGGATATTCTGGGAGTGCTCATTAGTTGAGAATCGTATTTGCTCTACGATTTTGCCTTGGCATTGTGAGCACATTTTGTTGAGGTCGTAGTTCTGCACTCTACTATTCAGCTTCAGCTGTGCAGACGCTACGATCCTGAGATCAGATCTTGACACTCTACGATATCTGCCTTGTGTTTGTTGTCTTCATCTGATCTTGCTCGACTACGATCTCTACATTTAATCAATAGACTCTATTAACTCAGAGTGTACTCTACGATCCTTGACATGGCTTCGGCATCAGTAGACTCTACGATCTCGAGTGTAGTCTATGATCCTTAACTTGGCTTCGACATCGGTAGACTCTACGACTCCGAGTGTAGTCTACGTTTCTGTCTTGGCTTCGGCAGATGATCGGTCGGCTCATAGGCAGGCTGTCTCTACGATTATGAACATGACTTCCTCAGCACACTACGATCCCGAGGAAGCTCTTCTCGATATACCACGATCCTTCATCGTTTCTCCTAGCAGTCTACGAACTCCGAGATCTACTATCTTGCAGACTACGATTTTGCTTCGATAGCTCTCAAGTTATCTTTGACTCTTCTGGCAAACTACGATCTCTGGTGCAGTACTCGACGATCAGACACGCCTATCTATTACATCATTAGATAAACCTAACATGCTTGATCTTTCTATATTTATAGTCCTTTTACATCATTTCTTTTTAAGGACTTTACAAAGCTATTTTGCTTATGTAGGATCAACCTAACATTCTTGATCAATTCATTCTAATTCCTTGTACATATATTTTTATTATCTATCAAAGGACTTTATAGCTTTTCTTGATGCAAGCATACTTGCATATTATTCATTCATTCATATATATATATATATATATATATATATATATATATCGTAATCAAATCATATGTAAATAGGAATATCATTCACATGCTTATTCCTGACACAAACCACTAAAGTCAATCACTGTCATATCAAGCCATAAAGTTATTCATTTATTGAAAACGGATGTCAAGCTTTCTTAGCCCACGTCACGAATTTAAACAAAAACACGTCAGATTTTAATGATATTTCTATTGTTAATAAATTTCCAGACGTATATCCTGAAAAACTTCTTAGCCTACCCCTAGAGCGTGAAATCGAGTTTTGTATTGACCTTGAACCAGATACAAAATCTATTTCCAAAGACCCATATTGAATGGCTCCTATTAAACTTCAGGAGTTAAAAACCCAACTGCAAGAGTTGTTAGACATCGGTTTCATTCGTTCTAGTTGTTAGGTTTGTAATATTCAAGATCGCAATCAAATTGCAAAAATAAGCGAAAACGTGTAAAAATCAGAGTTTTAAAATTTTACAAACCATATACCCGGATCACCCTTTATGCACAATTATTAATTAAACGAAAAAGAAAGAACAAGAATCATACCCTTGAAGATCCGAGCTTCCTCAGGTACAAGTTCACCTCCAATCCTTTTCGCGTTCAACTTGAATCCACCGGGTTTGGTTCCTTCCTCTGATCAACGTTAGCCACCCAAGTGTTTGGCCTCTAGAGGTGATCCACCAAGGAAGAAAAAGAATTCAAGAAGATGGGTATTTGGCAAAACCCTAGTTTTTCTATCTCATAGAAAAGGAGCGTACTCTTCCAACTATTGGAATTACATCTGTTGTTAAAGTCAACAACCCCCTTCACCCATAATAAGACTCCTCTTATTTATAGATGTAGGCAACCCTCCTTAACAATTAAGGAATTGGGTTTTATTTAATTAATTAAATTCTTTTAATTAATTAAGCTCCCTAATCTTATTAGGGATAATTAATTAAACTCCTTTAACTAATTTTCCCTCCTAATCCTATTAGGAATAAATGAGAGTACTTATATTAAATTAATTCCTAAACCCTTTTAGAAATTAAAATTATAATAATTGTAATAATATTAATAAGACTCCTCTTATTAATTTATATTTAATATTTCTAAAATATTAAATATTAAATATTAAGCTATTTAATTTATTCTATCACCATAGATTAAATTAAATATACTTAATATATTATTACAATTATGCCATTAACTTCTTAAATAATTATTCTTCCTTTTATATGTGACCCTTTAGGTTCTCCATATTAAACCTAGGTTGTGAATAAATTAATTAGAACAATTCTAATCTTATTTAAATAAATAAATTAAACTAATAATTTATTTAAATAAAAAATATTTATTCTACAATAGGGATAAGCCTCCCTAGCGATCAACGACTTTCCAAATAATATAGATTTTAACATTATTCATAAAAGAACCTTTGAGTAAATAGTTACCGTACAATTCAATCCTTCCACCATACAATGTCCCAATTAAATATAAGACATGGAATTACTGTCACAAGGACTACTGGGTTGTCATTTATCGAATCACATAGGACATTTCTCTTCTTTTACTAGAAGTGGTAGATTCTTTATTGATCATACATTATCTCCATGTACAACTTATTATACCCAAGCATACCCTTTGATATACCTTAAGGGTCTTAAGGAATAAGTCAAAGTATAACTCATCATACACAAGATACTATGATGATCTCAAGTCCAAGGATCACTTGTACTACTATCACTACATGAATTCCTATTGACAGACAAGTAAAACTCCATTAGGTATTCCTTAGTGAGCCACGTTCAGTGAACTTATTCTCTAATAAGCACCTACATACTTGCTTTAGTGTCTCCACACAAATGATCATGAGATCAATCATCCTCATCCAATGAGCAACCAACGTATGTACCAATCTATCCGGATTTATTAATCCCCAATTTAGTAATCCAACGATTGGGGACTATTTTAGTTTTAAGCTTTCTAAGAATTTAGATCTCATTAGAATGATCATCATCATTATTCTAAAAGCATTGCTTAAAACTATGGGTTTATCACATATTATAAAACAGCATCATGTAGATAATTAAAAGCCTTTAATAAATTAATATTTTTTATTAATAAATGAATAAGATTGTTACAAAGTATATGCTTTATCATCAAACATGATTGGCTTGTATGCATACTACTTTCAATCTCCCACTTGCACTAAAGCCAATCGTCATGGTATCTCATACTCTTCTTCTCTAAGTGACGATTATCCTGCTGTTGGATAAGCTTGATAGAATGGATATGTAATGTTGTTCTTGAGAGTCCACTATCTCTATAGTGATTTCCCATCTTTCAATGATTCTTATAATCAAATGAAAGTGCCACAACACATGTTTAGATCCAAGATGAGACTTAGGAACTATTCCTAGTTCTGTAATAAACTTTTCATCCAAACAATCAACTTGCAGCTTCATTTATAGCTATATACTTTGTCTTTATCACTAAACCAGCAACTCTTTGCTGTTTGGAACCTTTCCAATTTCACTGCACTACCGCTCAAGGTAACGCTTTACCTTAAAGTGGATTTTCTAATGTCTTGGTATGTCTGAAGAATTTGAGTCTGTTAAGCCCTCTAGTTTTAATTTAGACCCACCATGTATGATCACATCCTTAGTGTCGGTTAAGTACTTTAAGATGTTTTTCACTGTCTCACAGTGAACTTCTCCAGAATATGACTGATCAACATCAGGTCTCGTATATTTCATTGCATATATGATAGTTACTCATGCGATCTCTCTTTTAGGAGTCTATGGGGACTATTAAGAGAGATACAATCCAGGGCTCATCAACATGAGATATCTCTTGGAGTTTGCCATGCTAAACGACTTTAGCATCAAATGAATATACGTTCTTTGGGTTAAGCCGAGCATCCTTTTAAATCTATCTATATTGATTTGTATCCCCAATTAAGATACTCTTCCCAAATCATTCATGGAGGAATGTTAAGACAACTTTATCTTTACTGACTCTAGCATTGGCATGTCATTCCTTATCCGTAATATATCAACATATAATACTAGGAATGTCATGATGCTCCCACTGACCCTTTTGTACACACTAGGTTCATTCTTATTTTTGATAAAATCAAACTCTTTTGATTGTCTCATCAAAACGAATGTTCCATTTTGAGAATCTTGCTTCAATCCATTTCTCTAAGTGTCTACAACTCTTACCTCATCGTATGTAACTGGATCATCATCTTCTATGATGTGTACCTCATCATCATCATCCATGATGAATCCATACCTCCCAGGTATTCTTTGGTACTATTCCAGATTTACAATTCGGTTGTGGTACAATAGGTCTATCTACAGCTTCCTCTTATTTGACTTATACTATTTTGTGGTTCTTGAACTCTTCAAGATTCTATTATCCTCCCACTAGCCCCTTTAATGATAAATATCTTTATCTTAGAAGGTGACATGTTTCACAACAAACACCTTTTGCTAAGTAGGATTATAGAACATATACCCTAAACTTACTTTAGGATGTCCCACAAATCTATACTTGTCAAATCTTGTCTCAAACTTATCCTTTGAATCCTTTTCATATAAGTTGGACAACCCCTTATCTTAACATACTTAAGATTAGGAATCCTCCATGTCCATAACTTTTTATGGAGTCTTGGGGTCGGATTTTGAGGTTACCTTTTTTGTAGATATGCAGCCATTTCTAGGGCATTATCCCAGAAGGATACTGGAATGTCGGTAAAATCGTTATGGACCGCACCATGTCCAACAAGGTACAATTTTTCCTTTCAGATACATCAATCATTTATTGCGTATCAGGAGGCGTCCATTATGAGAAAACCATTTGAAATGATTTAGAAACTCATTACACAAGTATTCCTTCCTTGATCCGATCAAAGAATCCTAATACTTTGCCAATTCGTTTCACTTTTGAATTCTTTGAACTTTTCAAATAATTCATACTTGTATTTCATCAAATACACACATTCAACTCTTTGAATGATCATCTCCTTTTCTTATACTAGTTTGTTCAATTTGCAAAATTATTTTCACGTAAGTCAAGTACACAAAATCCATTAAGTAATATTCTAGTTCTATATAAAACATTATTATTATAAATAGAACAACAATTGTTCTTAAATATAATACCAAAGATTTTATTGTCCAACAACAAAATAGAAATAATGTTTCTAACGAGAACTGGAATAAAATTACAACTTATTGACTTAATAGATTTGCCCGTAGGCAATGCTAAACTATAAGTTTATATGGCTAATGCAGCAACCTTTACTTCATTTCCCACACATAGGATTACTTATCTTTGTTTTGCTTTCTAATTTTGCTTGGTCCCTTCATAAATCTATATTTATGATAACCAAAGTTGGTATCCAATACCCAAGTAGAACATTGACTTAAAGAAAAATTTATTTTAAATCATGAACAAATTTGTATTTGTAACCAAAACTTCACTAAGCTTCTTTGGTTAGCCTCTGCAAGATGCTTTTCGCAGTTTCTTTCCAGTGTCCAGGCTTATTATAGTGGAAGCAAACTCCTTTGATATCCATATCAGTTTTGCTCTTATTATCCTTTGTTTACTCCTTTCTGTTTACCTTCTTTTAATCATTCTTCTTTTCAGAAGATCCTTTGGCCCCTACCAGTAAGACATGGTCTTTCTTGGTTATAAAGTGACTCTCAACATTTTTTAACATGTTAAGCAAATCAGCAAGGCTGATATCTAGCTTGTTCATATAAAAAATCCACTACAATTGTGAAAGGAGTCCGGGAGTGAGTGCAAGATCAAATCTTGGCTCAACTCTCCATCCATGAAAAAATCAGTTGTCCTAATTAATCAATCAAATTGATTATGTTAAGGACTTTTGTCTGTACTATAGTGCCATTGGCCATTCTAGATCGGAAGAGCTCCTTAGATATCTGATATCTATTAGTCCTACTTTCCTCACCATCAACTACTTGACGTGCATGAGTATATTAGGAGTATCCATAGTTTCAGGCTGATGCTGAAGCTTGTTACTCATGGATACGAGCATGATGCATTGAGCCAACTGTGCATCATCTTGCCACTTTCTAAAAGTAGCAATCTCTTCCTCAGAGGCATTGTCTGCAACCATTGCAGGAAAGACGTATTGAGGACATAAGATAGCTTTTCAGCCATGAGAACTATTCTCAAATTCCTTAACCAATCCGAATAATTCAGTCCGGTTAATTAACATCTAATATGTTTTGCAGTGATAGTAATTTTAGACATTGTAAAATTCTGTAAATGAATTTGTAATTAACAACATTTTAGCATACATTCTTTTATTAATTACCAAAATAACTTAGGTCTTGTTTTAAATTGGTATCTCTCACTATTTTCTTCAAACTATATTACCCTCAATTATATAGTTCGGCAATCTCTAATTAAAGATATGCTAGTGAGAATAAGGATCCCATTTCAAATGTATATTGTCTTGTGGTGACACAACAAACTATATATAAATAAATAGGTAGACAACTCTTGTCAATTACATCAACTATGCAACTCCTTGTATTTTGCCTCTTAGATCATAATGGTCAAGTGTGTGCACATCCGAACTAAAATGATCCAAGTTAAGCCCAACCTAGGACTCCATATATTCAAAAAAGAAAAATATCGTCCTTGTGGTGACACAACAAAACAATATTGTTCAATTTTCTTTATAAGCATCAAATGTGATAAATTAACATCTTAAATACTCAATACTTGCCTTGTGGTGACACAACAAACTCATATTAAATATTTAATACTCTATTAATTTTATCATGCTAGAAGGCGACGTTCGATATTCCAAATATCTTTGAACGCTTAGGACTTAATATAAAAATTTGAGGGGTTTATTATTAAAATGTCTCATTTTGTTTAGCGCGCATGCACATATATATATAAAATACGCGTCATATTAATGAACATGTGAAGCATGTTTGCATAATATAAAATATATATATAGTATAAGCATGCACATATAGAATACTATATTCTATCCGGATTGATTATGGACTTTTATTCTAGTTTGGTTCACTAGAGCCACCAAGTGAACCAAAAGGTCAAACCCTAGGGGTGCAAGAATTAATATTTAAATATAACTATTACATTTAAACCCGGGCTCCATTACAAACGGGTCTTCACGCGCTCCTTGCTCCTTAGATCTCTAATTTTCCAAAATTAATTCTAACTATTCCTATTACAAAACTATTTAAAATAAATAGAAACCTTGATCAGCAGTCAAGGGGACGTACATAGGAGGAAGATAGAATTTACATTAAGAAAAATTAGAGAAGACGAGATACGTAGACCCCATTTAATAAAACTCATACATTCATGCATCCAACTAAAATAAAATCCAATCACATTGGTCAATAGTCCATAATCAATCCCATTTATTATCATACACATCACCATATGCATCAATAAATAATATTCATCTCGTGAATAATAAACATTCAATATATATATTGATATCATTTAATGGGCAAATTTAGTTAGTATAAAATCTAATTTTGAATTAAAATAAACTTCTTTATTTTAATCCAAATTTAAATAAAAATAAAACTATTTTATTTTAATTTAACCAATTTTGAATAAAATAAACTATTTTATTTCAATCAAAATCTTTAATCAAAATAAACTCCTTTATTTTAATTAATTATGGAATCCAATTCCATGTAAAAAAAATCCTTTATTAAAGAAAACACGAATTCTCTTTCCCATTCACAAATAAACTCATTTATTTTGAATAATATGAAATCTTATTTTATATCTAAATAAACTCCTTTATTTAAGGAAATTAGGATTTTCTTTCATATTCACAAATAAACTCTTTTATTTTGAATAATATGAAATCTTATTTCATATCTAAATAAACTCCTTTATTTAAGGAAAGATAGATTCACTTTCCTATTCACAAATAAACTCCTTTATTTTAGGAAACATGAAATCCAATTTCAACTCCAATTAGTTATCATGGAATCCAATTCCAACTCTAATTAGTTAGCATAAAATTCAATTTTATAATTAAAATAAATTTTATTTTAATTATAAAATAATTAAAATATATATTATAAATACATAATATATATATATATATATATATATATATATATATATATATATATATACACACATGAATGCCATAATATCAAATCATCCTGAGACATCCTGTTACCTTGAAGAAAGGATTCACGTTAAAAGTAATACTGAAGCACATGGGCACCACCCCTTGATTACCCACGAATCAGCAGCTTGTTTTTACAAAACGCAGTATTGCAATTTCGCGATTTTTATTTATTTATTTATTTAATTTTATACAACAAATTATGCCCAATTAAATTATTTTAAACACATATCAATATACATATCAAATTAAAATAATTAATAATTCACATAAAAGTTTGGCTTTGATGCCACTGTTAGGTTTGTAATATTCAAGATTGCAATCAAATTGCACAAATAAGCGAAAACGTGTAAAAATCAGAGTTTTAAAATTTTACAAACCATATACCTGGATCACCCTTTATGCACAATTATTAATTAAACGAAAAAGAAAGAACAAGAATCATACCCTTGAAGATCCGAGCTTCCTTAGGTACAAGTTCACCTCCAATCCTTTTCGCGTTCAACTTGAATCCACCGGGTTTGGTTCCTTCCTTTGATCAACGTTAGCCACCCAAGTGTTTGGCCTCTAGAGGTGATCCACCAAGGAAGAAGAAGAATTCAAGAAGATGGGTATTTGGCAAAACCCTAGTTTTTCTATCTTATAGAAAAGGAGCGTACTCTTCCAACTATTGGAATTACGTTTGTTGTTAAAGTCAACAACCCCCTTCACCTATAATAAGACTCATCTTATTTATAGATGTAGGTAACCCTCCTTAACAATTAAGGAATTGGGTTTTATTTAATTAATTAAGCTCCCTAATCTTATTAGAGATAATTAATTAAACTCCTTTAACTAATTTTCCCTCCTAATCCTATTAGGAATAAATGAGAGTACTTATATTAAATTAATTCCTAAACTCTTTTAGAAATTAAAATTATAATAATTGTTATAATATTAATAAGACTCCTCTTATTAATTTATATTTATTATTTCTAAAATATTAAATAATAAATATTAAGCTATTTAATTTATTCTATCACAATAGATTAAATTAAATATACTTAACATATTATTACGATTATGCCATTAACTTTTTAATAAATTTTTCTTCCTTTTATGGTGTGACCCTTTAGGTTCTCCATATTAAACCTAGTTGTGAATAAATTAATTAGAACAATTCTAATCTTATTTAAATAAATAAATTAAACTAATAATTTATTTAAATAAATAATATTTATTCTACAATAGGATAAGCCTCCCTAGCGATCAACGACTTTCCGGATAATATAGATTTCAACATTAATCATAAAAGAACCTTTGAGTAAATAGTTACCGTATAATTCAATCCTTCCACCATACAATCTCCCAATTAAATATAAGACATGGAATTCTTTGTCAAGTCTTATTTTATTTAATTATATGTATTTCGACTCTTTAATGCACAACTCCAAATAATGCAAATTAGAAACTCCTTTCTAATTTCATTACGCCTTAACCAAGGACTCTTTGGGTTGTCATTTATCGAATCACATAGGACATTTCTCTTCTTTTATTAGAAGTGGTAGATTCTTTATTGATCGTACATTATCTCCATGTACAACTTATTATACCCAAGCATACCCTTTGATATACCCTAAAGGTCTTAAGGAATAAGTCAAAGTATAACTCATCATACACAAGATACTATGATGATCTCAAGTCCAAGGATCACTTGTACTACTATCACTACAGGAATTCCTATTGACAGGCAAGTAAAACTCCATTAGGTATTCCTTAGCGAGCCACATTCAGTGAACTTATTCTTTAATAAACACCTACATACTTGCTTTAGTGTCTTCACACAAATGATCATGAGATCAATCATCCTCATCCAATGAGCAAGCAACGTATGTACCAATCTATCCGAATTTACTAATCCCCAATTTAGTAATCCAACGATTGGGAACTATTTTAGTTTTAAGCTTTCTAAGAATTTAGATCTCATTAGAATGATCATCATCATTATTCTAAAAGCATTGCTTAAAACTATGGGTTTATCACATATTATAAAACAGCATCATGTAGATAATTAAAAGAATTTAATAAATTAATACTTTTTATTAATAAATGAATAAGATTGTTACAAAGTATATGCTTTATCGTCAAACATGATTGGCTTGTATGCATACTACTTTCACTAGTACGTCACCTTGGGGTGCTCCTATTATATTCGTAAAGAAGAAAGATGGGAGTATGCGACTTTGTATTGATTATCAAGAGTTGAATCATGTCACCATAAAAAATAGGTACCCGTTGCCTCGCATTGATGACCTGTTTGACCAGTTGCAAGGTGCTAAATTCTTTTCAAATATCGATCTTCATTCTGGATATCATCAGTTAAAGATTATAACTGATGATATTCCAAAGACTTCTTTTAGAACTCGGTACGGGCATTAAAAATTCTTAGTCATGTCTTTTGGATTGACTAATGTAGCGCCCCCAAATTCGGGTACTAATCACCATGAATCTGGTACACTAAATCTTTAACTATTGCGGAAGATATAAACATAATTTGTTTATACATTAAACTTTACACATAATCCCCAAGGTCGATAACCTTAACTTAATACTTCAATTCAATATCCTATCTGACATATAATGCCATTAACATACAATACTATTACAAGTTTTATATGTACAATAAACCAATGTTGGAACTGTCTTTGACTTTGCCTGTATCCGACGTATTTGTCCTAATCTTTAATGTTTATCATGATATAGCAAGGGTGAGCAACAAATTTGCCCTGTAAGTTTAAGTTCAATATAAATAATATATCATCATTGAAAATAATGAACAATAAGATGGCTGGCTTTCAACAATATAACAATTGTGAAATAACATGAATCAAATTTACATAATGGAATGACCAAGACAATAAAAATAAATGGTCAATAAGGAATATGAATAAATTAACTGGACCAAATTGTAATGAATGTGATCAGTCTTTCATACTTGATGAGCATATGCAACATACACTGTAAGACCCCAACTTATTATAAATAAAATCGAATTTACTCTATTTATTATTGTGAATAATAAGGTAGTAATTTGATATAATACTTTGGTTATGGGAGAAATGTGCAAATTTTGTAAAATAAGCAAGTGGTTATAAAATATTCATTTTGTTGGAGAATATTCGTTTGGTCGTGGAATATTCTTTCTGTCGAGGAATATTCGTACGACGGTGCAGCCATTTGTGGGCTCCATAAATGGATAACTGTCGGATGAAGAAAACGACAAAGTTTGAGTTTTATAAATAACGACGTAATGGTTACCGAATTAACAACGTTTGGAATACCACATGGTTAAAATCTGATAACACGCATTAGTTGCATAAGAGCAGCGTATTGGTATTGCATAAAGATTGTTGAATTATTGATTCTTACGTAAGAATGCACTACTCAATAATTGTTATAGTAATTACTGTTCAATATTTTATTTTATTGATTCAATAATTACTGCGTTGATATTTTATATTATTGTTGTTCAATAATTGTCACTGCACAACATCTCCATTATCAGATCAATAATTCATATTATTTGGAATAATATTATTAGATAGCATTATTGGCAATGTCTAGAAAGTTCTGTCAAGGAGAGGTTTGGTCACCTAATTGTGCGCTAGTAAGGAGAAATCCTTATCGGAAAGCCCCCTCTTTCCTGGGAACTGCCCGATTGTCATTATTGTGATTCTTTAATATTATTTGTGAATAATTAATTATTGATTTATATGATAAGGAAATATTTATTTGATGCGGATATAAATGATGGATTTATTTATGTGGTTATAAATGAAGGAATTAATCTTGAGGTGTTTTATTAGTATTTTGTCGGATTGGAAGTATTTAAAAATTATCCGGTTGTGGATTTCGAATATTTTCTGTCTGGAATTTGGAAAAACTTTCTTCTATAAAGTTGTAGAGAATTCAATTTTGTGTGGAATGGACATAAAATTCGTATTTTTCTGATAAATAGTCTATTTTCTATGAATTACTGAAGTTTCAGAAAATAAAATAATTTTTATTAATTTATGGGTGGGACCCACTCTTGTTTGAAATCATGTGGGCTGCTGATTTTTGGTTCAAAGGTGGCCGGTCTATGTTGGCAACTTAGGTTGCGTAAGAGAAAAAATGAAATAAATTATTATTTTATTATTTTAGTCTCCTATGTCGTTCTAGCATTTTCCTATAAATAGGCGCTTAGGTTAGAATTGAAAATCACACCAGAAATAAGTTTTCTTTCTCTCTATATTGTCGAGCGTATTTTAGTAAGTATTTTGATACTTTGAGAGTTGTTATTCAGTGCAAGTTTCTGTCAGCACTATATCCAAAATTCAGTCAGAAGTACGGTTATTTTGAGGTAAGGGATGTTATTTTCTTCTTAAATGATATTATTTTTTTCAATGTCATTATGAAGAAATATTGGTTTGAATTTTTTATCAAATTTGAAACTTTTTGTGTTGGGGTTACTATTCACGTATACGGCACTATTCACCGAAAAATGAATTTTTTTTCTTTTTGTCCAAGATGTCTATTATGGTTACTATCTTTGATTGTATCCATGTTTTGATCTTTATTTTTGATTTATGCTTCAAAATTGGTTATTATGGAGTATTATTGATCTTGGATAAACCGTGATACGAATCCCTAATATTTGTCCTTCTGTCTCAATGGATTCGTTTTCTCTAAAATATTTTTCATCATCCTCAGTCCTAAATGATGATATTACTGAATATCTTTGGCCTATAGTGCAAAGATGAATGATTACCTAATGAATATCTTTGGCCCGTAGTGCAAAGATGAACAGGTGTTGAGATGAACATGACCAACTGGTGATACAAATGAATATCTTTGGCCTGTAGTGCAAAGATGAATATTTGATTCAAGATGTTTATTGATTGATGTTACAGGGATAAAATATTAATGATGGACTTTTAAATCTTAGAAGATAGTAGATTTCTTTCTCTAGTTGACTCTTCTAATGGATTGTTGTTTCCGCTGCAGTTGTTGATCTAAAACTTGTTGTCTATTATATTTTATCAGATTATTCCCTGTTGAAGACTAATGATAATTTGTTGTATATTATCTTACTCATAATATTCTTTACTAGGCTAGTTGAGCTCACTCTTTTCCTTTTTGTTCCATTGTTCTTCTCAGGAGGAGAGAATTTAGCAGGAACTAGCCGGGGTATGGAGTTATGATTCAAGATAATTGTTTAGCAGTCCTCACTATTTTTGTAAAATAGTGTACCAATAATTGTAATGAGGAATCCTTTTGAGTTTGTATACTCTCTAGTAGACAATATTATATTCAAACTCACAGTATATGTGTTGTCGTATTTTGTACGTCAATTATATTACTGAAGTTGTATTTGTTTTTGTACCATGTATTTGGCGACTCAGAATGGGTGATGTCGACGTCGGGATTTTTGGGTGTCCCTTTCCGTTACTTGTTCTTTAGTGTTCTCATTTTAGGTGAGATTTGTTTGAAAAAATAAGTGAAAAAGGTCCGACATGTATAATGTCGACGATGGGACTGTTAAGAGTCGCCAGTTGGTTTTTTAAATGGTTGTACCAACACAACCAAGAAAAGGTTTGCATATTGACCTAGTAATGTAACACTGATATACGGGTCGGCGAAACTGAGATTCGTTTAGGGTCCGGGGACTTGGTTATGCGGAGGGAAGGTGTTAGGCACCCAAGACATCCGTGTTACCACGGTGGTATGAAAACTATTATCTGTGTGTGTGTGTGTGTGTGTGATTGAATGTGCTTTTTATATGGAAGTTGTGCGAGGCCTAGTTCGAACCTATATACACAGGTTTGAATTTATGTAAAAATTTAGTTTTTAGCAAGATATCGCAATGATGTTTTATAAAAGAGGTTTTCAAACCACGATGCTCAATAGGAATTGAGACCTTTTATACTCCCATTTTATTAAGTGATAAAATTTGAATTGATTTTATTTGACGGATGTGAGGCATCCGTATGAAAAATAATATTCAAAAATAATGCCGACTTTCTCGTGGGTATGGAAACCATATGAGGAAATTCAGACATCGCAGAATACTTTACAAGCTGCTTACAGCTGAACAATGTTCATCACGGGAACCGAATCTAGATCCAATGGGATGAATCTGTGATCACATGATTCCTAGGCACATATAATATTGCAATTTGTATAAAAGCAATAAGCAGGTATATATATAAAAATGGTAAATATATATATATACAGACATGATCACCAACCACGAAGCACTTCTATGGGGGATCAGAAATGTAAATAAAACTGTTAAAAGCTATCAACCGCCACGGAGGAAACTCGAGTAAGGACAAAATGTAAATAAAGTAAAAAGTAAAAGTGATCAACTGCCACGAAGAGAACTCCAGTAGGAAGAAATATATATATATATATATATATATATATATATATATATATATATATATATATATATATATAAATATATAAATGTACTAGATGTAAAATCTAGGCTCATCGAGCGAGTTAGAGCACGATTCATATATATATAATATAAATATATATAAACGCATATACGGATATAAAATCTAGGCTCATCGAATGCATTCCAACACACACAGTGAATATATATAAATGTAAATATATATATATATATATATATATATATATATATTAGTAGTAAAGCGAATAAATGCAATAAAAATCTAGGCTCATCGAACAAAGTTAGACACACAGCTTTATATATATATAAGTATATATATATATATATATATATATATATATATATATATAGAAAGCAAGTAAACGCTCAGGAATAAAAGTCTAGGCTCAATCGAGGCATAACTTCGATAATGTTAGTCAATATATAAATATATATATATATATATATATATATATATATATAGATCTGAATGAAACCACGGAATGAGAAATCCCAGGCAAAAAATAAACACGACTCTCAGCGTGTAGAAGGGTGTGTGCAAAGATGAAGAAAAGACTCTAAAGTGTGTGAGAAGGCTTACGGTGGTGATAAAAAAAAAGGCTTCTATATCTTTAGAGTGGGTAAACACTTGGCTTTGTGGGTACAAAAAGGTTATATATGAGCTCACAGTGTTTGAAAGTGGGAAAATACAACATGTATAATGAGTCTGCGAGAGCAAATTGTGCGAGGGGTTCCCGTCTTTTTTCTCTTAAAAATCAGCACCCCAAGCCCTCTATTTATAGGCAATATGTACTGTGCAGCGTGTGTACTAGGGTCGGTTTGCCAGGTTTTTCGGGTCGGGTCGTCTCGGCACGTGCATTCGAACACTGTAATGTCCTCTCGATTTTGAGAAGTGCAATCCGGGCATCCGTTTTGAGGTATTCAGACCTATTTTGGATCGCGGTTGTCGAGAGTTATACGATGGCATGGGATTAGAGTTTATCTGAAAGTCTTTGAAGATGGGGCGATGCCCTCGGGTTCTTGACTTCAACTTTCATCCGTTACCTTACGCATAATAGTCACTCGGGATTGGTTAGCCTTGTGGGACATTGTTGCGTGAGAGAGCGAGACGTGGCATCGTGTTGGATGAGATGGCGATGTTGCCCTCACCGGTGTTATCGCGGATTGGGTTGATCAAAGCGAAGCGTTACTCGGACTTCATTTGAGATTGAATTCTTTGCATTAATTGAAGGTCCTCATTGTCATCTTTGAGGTGTGCTGTCTTCCGATGTTATTGCCGGGTTGGTACAGTGTATCTCGTTGTGAGTCTTTGAGATTGAAGTGATGGCATTTGAAACAAGCATTTCGGGGTTATCTCGAAAACGCATTCCTTGGGGGTTATCACCAAGGTTGGTGGCTATTCCATGGTTGGGGCGAGGTTGGATACCTTGGGGTTATCTCAAGATTAATCGGTCTTCTCCGGTGTGTGTTCCGATATTGTATCTGCGAGGTCTCGGGGTTAGATTCGAGGTTGAAATTATTACTCGATTATAATCCGGGGTTGATGATGCACTTAGGTAGTATCAGGTATGGATTTGGATTATCTTTCGAGGTTCTCTCTTAAAGATGAATCATCCTCCTGCAATGTTAGTAATGATAGTACTGAAAAATTTTGAGTGTCTCTGGATGCCCTCTTTATCATACTCATGCATGGCGATGCATTGGTAGGATAAAGAATCCTAGACACTGCAAGCGCAACAAGATAAACATGGTACTATGGATAGCAACATGATGCAAATGTATGATGCATGTATGCGGGGTTGTGGCCCAACATCTTTGGGGATGATTCTTTGGTTCCTGTTGCTTCAACTGGGATTGGCAATCTTGACCCGAGATCGATGTGCAAGCCAGAATCATTAGGATGTTGGTGTTGGAGTTATCACCAAATTCTGTGTTCTTGATAACGACTTGATCTTCAAGGGTATCTCTTATGTGTAAGATATCCGTGGGGATAAAGCTTGATCTGTTTGAGGATGTGTATAACATATTCCATCATCCATCCTCTTTGATAATGTTGACCTCTCACGGTTAGTATCGCCATAATATGTCATGATTTTATTGGATTTACTACCAACAACAAATCTTTGTCGGGGATGCGACCTTCGTTGACGTGTGAATCAATCGGTGAAACATCTGTCGGATATCTTTGTCGAGGTTGCTTGACCTTGACCGACGTGTGAATCAATGGTGAAAACTCATGAGGAGATCGTCAAGGTTGCTTGACCTTGATTGATGTGTGAATCAGCGGAGCATTATGCGTTGTGACCCCGTAGGGGATCCATTTGGGGAATATGAAGCGGTGGGTATGAGAACCTCGAATAGCTCTATAGCTCGATGAGTTTTAAACGCTTATCGGCTAAAATGATGTCAAGGTTGCTTGACCTTCGTTGATATGGGTGTCAATCGGTGATGCACGTCATTTACTACTTATACCCCGGAGATATCGTTGAGTAAATGTAACCCTGAGCAGTTCTCAGACTCATGTTGTAACCCGTCGAGACTCACGTTGTAACCCCCGTCGAGGACTTTATAACGTCGGGAAATTAATAACGACACGGAGTCGATTGGCATCGGACCATATAAGGTATTGTCGGTATTGTGTGATTTGTGACAAGCGAGGTCATCAATAGAGTATACCTTGTGTTCGAGTGACTACCAATGAGTGATGTCTGATTCAAAGTCTCATTTGAGAAGACCGAGATTGTATCTTTGTTTTGCTCGATCGCGTGGCATTTTATTCCGATTTGACCTTTCTAGCCCGTAAGAACTCCGTTTTAACTTCAGGCTTGGACCGAGCCGGGAGGGTGGGACCCACATGGAGGAGCCGCGGTGCACTTTTTCTTTGCGGCAGCAGGTGAGCTTCTGACCATGCGTGGATGATAAATCCAATGACTTCACTTCACAAGTCACTTTCTAACTTGTTTCTCTTTAGAAAAATCCGCGAGCCATCTTGATTCTGCTTGAGTTGAAATTTGCTTTACATAAATTACATCACCGTACAAGTGTTCTACACTATCCACAGTAGCAATATGCATATATTTTTCGAGTTTACATCCAGTTAGATTGTGAGATATTGCATGAAATGCATCTAAACACATAGTAGTGATTATGTATGCACAAATGACTTGATAAAAATATTCAACATAGTAAATGTTAGTATTAAACCATCTTTGAACATAATGATGTGAAAAATTTGACTTACGAGACAGTCAAATTGGCACCTTTTCTACTATATTTTTGTCTGTTTTGAGGTCCAATGAGCAAAAGGTAGAAAGGCAAAATACTCCTAGCATTGAGGTTGGCCTTATGCATGATAATTTTGATTTTTAATGCATATATTAGGTATATGACTTTAGAGACGGTGTCTTCTTTGAATGGCCACTAGACATGCACACTGTGTGCATGTGGATAGTCTTATTTTCAAAGGGACTATGGCAAAATTTTTCAAATGTAGGCATTGGGTAGTCATGCATTCTAACTCTATTATATGTTAAAAGTAAATGCATGCATGCATATAGTCATATAATGCATTTTAAAAAGCTCCGGTGAAATACCACACCTTTCTACGGGTGATTTGGAGATTTATTGTCCGATATATTATGGATCCGGATCAGTAGAAGCGGTTTCTATGGGACCACTTACGGCGTCTGTGGAGGAGGGCTTCTGAAGTGCCTCGTCCAGATTACATCGAACGGCCTCGTCGGTTGGTGGAGGCTTTGATTAAATCTGTCCCGGTAGAGGTTCGAGAGCGTCGAGGGCGAGGAAGTGGATATTGAGGATCCGCTCTGCTGCGCATCTATCCCTCGCGAGGAACTTAGAGCATCCGGTGGTGAACCCGAGTTCTTTGGGTGATTTGGGTGAGACACCCATCGATGTACTTGCATGCTAACGAGGTATGACGTTAGACTTTATCTTCCTTTTTCCTATTGATGAGGATTTAAAGGGTTACGATGTTGATCTGCATTTCATGCGAGTTCGGGTTTTACGACCTCGGGGAACTAGTTTAGCATCCACTCCATGTACGGGCGCTTCATCCACGATTATAGAAGCGATGAGTGCATGAGTGGGGATTTGGGGCATTTTCTCCATCCTTCCCCATCGTTGTCCCTGGGGGTTACCTCGGGGCATTGTCTGGCGATGGTTTCATCGGACTCGATCCTCCACTGTTTGGATTGTGAGGTGATGATGGCGCTTTATGGATTGGCGATTTATCGCGGTATGGAGTTTGGAGGGCGATTGCCTTGCATGGCGAATATCACCCCTCTTGCCATCCGATCCTTATTAGGAGTTCCGTGGGCGCTCAAAAAGCGGGGCTATCCGTTCGGTCCTTTGAGCATAGATGTTATATAATGAGGCTATTGGTGAGCCCATGCACGATGATGTCGGGATCGGGGATCGCGTTCTGCGGTGATTGTTCTGATGATCATTCGAGGTTGCCATGGCGAATAACTCTTCCATGGTATCTTTTCGCTTTGGTCGGCGCCACGCGATGTGGGCCATATAGGAGAGTATGATTGGGGCTCTTACACCTTTTCTATTTCCTCCGGGGCATGCGTCTGCTCTCATGAGGTTTAATGAGAGCTTGGCTTGGATTTTACCCATTTCTGCTGGTGAGTATTTCTCTTGTCTTTTTCCCTTCACAGGTTAAGAGTGTTTACTGATAGCAGATGTTTTGCCATTGTGTTGGCAGTTTTGGGCCTATGAGAGGCTTCCATGTTTGCATCCTATGAGTGTGTTAGGCTTAGATACCTATCCACGAGGACGACGATGGCACCATTCTATTTTGCCAGAGGTCCCTGTATCTGAGGGCTTCGCTCATTCTGGTAGTATCTTGTTGGAGTTCTTGTGGTGATATTCATTACATGGATTCCATACTCAGGGGATCATTTGATCATCGGTTTTGAGGATGGACACCCTCTTGGGAGTAGAGTATTTGATTTCCACCGGAGATTTCCTCTTTTCACCGATGGAGGCCGGGAGCTCTATTTAGGAGAGCGTGCTATTAGGAGCACACCAGAGGGGAGATCGTATCTGCGATCTTGCCTCTGTCGAGCGTCGTTGGCACATATCCACGATCACTTTATCATTGATATTCCATTGTTGGGAGTTGACGGTTTTGATTTATCAGAGGGTCCATGTACTCAGGAGATATTCCAGCGCTGGTGGCTCCCTCGCACTATTGGGGCCCAGTCCCGTGCCACATAGTTTATGGGGGACATGGTTCCAAGATCTTTGATGATGATGGATTGGGTGGCTTGTGTCCGAGCTCCAACTCATCTGACCCAGATTGATAGCTTGACCCGGCAGTTGGATCAGGCACACATATTTATTCGGCATTTGGGCAGAGATCCAGCAGAGGCGGAGACATTTGTTCCTTCCAGCTCAGGTGCTGGCCCCTCAGACGACCCATTTGGTTTTGTCGGCGCAGATCCTCCTCTTTATAGGCCTGACATCCCTGTTGATAGAGATCCAGTGACTCAGGAGGAGTTACATCAGGTGGACAGGATTGAGGACGTGGACATCGAGACCCTGGTCTTCTTCTGATGTATATTCTCGTTATATCTTTTGATAGGCCTCTGTTAGATATTGGGTGGTTGTTCCCCATTCTCGCTATATCTTTTGATAGGCCTCTGTTAGTAGTAGGGCGTCTGTGCCCCATTTTCATGTACTTGTAGCTGTATAGAGCTGATGTATTAGATGATGATATATTTAGGAATGTATGCACCATTTTTTCATTCCGTATATCATATTGCCATCCATTATCTGTTATGCATGTATCATGTTATGCATATGTATGTATGTCTAGAGATATTCGGCATTGATCCCTGGATGGTCTTATGACACGGCTTACACAGATGTTTTCTTCGACAGTTAGCCGTATAGATCATATCCCACCGTCGGTGGTGGCATTGGGTATGAGATCATGGTGATGCGATAGCATGTCACCACCGAAGACGGGTGATTTGTAGATCTGTTTCTTTGCGACATACCATGACCCTTTTGGTATTTCGGGTTCCTGCGAGGATTACGTGGATGGGATGATAGAGCATTGGCTACACGATAGGCGGTATTCCGTTTTGGCACCCATGAGTTGACTCCTACTACTGGAGGTATGCCGTTTGGCGATGTTGCCCTAGGCCGAGACCTTGCGTGCACATGGCTTTGGGAGACATGAGTAGGCGATTCATGACTCTCCACGGATTGAGGCGCGAGTGGTGCGAGATGAGGTGACATCGGCATGTGATCTCTCTCGGCGTTTTACGTATAATGATTTTGTGCGGAGGATAGCTACTAACGACATTCGAGGATTTCTTGTGTCGGAGGATCATTGGCGTTTGGCGAGTTGATGTCTTGATCTATGTGTATGTCATGTGTATGTATATGCTGCGATATATGGATGAGATAGACATAGGAGTTATCATGGTGGTGAGCTCTCTCGGGAGGGTCGTACCATTGTACCTATGATCGTGGCGAGACTACTGCGATCGACATCTGTTGCGATGCTTTACCGTCGGTGTGTTTCTTGGGGAGTTCGGTCGTCTTTGTATGTGTGGTTTATGTCACACTTGCGGCCGGTTGGTACCCTTAGGCAACGGCGGGTATTGTTTCTCCCATGAGGTGGCTATGTCGTATTCCTTTCGACCATCGAGTGTATAGATGCTTAGTCTGGTCCGCATTTTTGGCAGATATCAGAGATCCATTTAGCATATTGTTGTGCTCGGGGCTTTGCTCACCATACTGCTTCATTACTCATGCTCCGGGCATGGATTTCCTCCCTTTGGCTGGCTTGAGGGGTGTGACTACTTATCACCCATTAGTCGTGATGTCGCAGTTCGACCAGTTCCAGGATTTTCATCCTTTCGAGGGGCGACGGTCGGCGTTCGACTTCTCGATACCTCTCGGAGGGGCCGATCTCGTGTATCGCTGCTTCTTTGGGATCGGCGTGAGCTAAATTGCTTTTCTGCCGGTCGTCCGGTTATTCCACGAGTACTCGCATGGATGGAGCGGAGAGGTTTATCGGTGCTGCGGTATATTTGATCTGGGAGATTGAGTTAGATGATGTAGAGCCTATGGAGGACATTGATACCTACATCGAGGAGGATCTGCATTCTTTGGGTTGCCAACATTTCTTACAGATTCTCCTAGTACCGATACTTTTGTGATTCTAGCACTTTCGGCACGATGTTTAGAGCGAGTCTTCATCGATGACCTTTGAGAGAGATCGATTCGATCTATGATGTCGATTGCTCTTGATGTGAGGGCGCGCTCTATTAGAGAGAGAGCGAGGCATTAGCTTCGAGATGTCTGTTGTCGTTGGCGGGATGAGGCTAGATCGACCAGAGCCTTGATGATAGTTGGCGGGATAGTCTTATATCTTGCCGGGATGTGGTATCATCGAGATAATCTTGCGGCGAGGTCCACTTACCACTGGTATGATCGCGAGAGATGAGCGCTTATATCAATGAGCATATGGTCATCATGCGGATGGCTCTGAGATCTGTTGGGTCGTGTGGATATTCTTATCCGGAGAGACTACGACTTTACCTCCTTCATCGGAGAGGATGCCATGTTGGTCTTGCTAGCTAGCTCATATACCCTGATTGTAGATGAGCTTGTATTTACCTGCACAGACTAAACTTAGCCATTTTGTCATATCTGATTCACATTGTATATATATCAAATAACATTATATATATGACGGAAATATATTTTGGATCACTTCCCTTTTAGATATGCCTTGCTTATTTGCTTGATATTTTGTCTTTTTGCTTCAGGGGCTTGTGATCTTGATGTATTACGAATTCCTCCTTGGTGGATGGACATTGAGTTGTCTCTGGATAGTTCGAATGGATCATCGATCTATGTATCCTACCATCTTTGGTGTCTTGGGACTTGTTTACGAATGGAAATGTGGAGGAGTGTGGCTTTCCTCTCTGAGATTGACCGCTTTACACGGATGGTGCTTGATACTTCTATTTAGGAGAAGCTAGTTAATTCCACCTCTTATGGTTTGGTGTTGCTCTTGAGGTATGACCATGACTTAGATGGTCGTAGAATCTCTATTTGGGAGGAGTTCGGGTAATTCCATCCCTTTGGTCTGAAGCCGAATGAAATGTAATGGATTGAAAGAGAATCCCAATACCAGTTGACAATGGTTTGTGTTTTGGTAGGGGGTGAGACCGCACCATGAATGGCTGCCTACGTACTCCTATTGAAGAGGAGATCAGGTCTGCGTAGTTCGAACCTGGTGTAAGAGGTTCAACGCTGTATATGGCTGACATGGTGTAGGAATGTTTTTGGTTGTTTTTGTGAGGAGAAGAGGGTAGAAATGTTTTTGTTGTTTTTGTTTTATTGCGACCGGGCCATATGAAATGGTTGCCTACGTACTCCTATTGAAGAGGAGATCAGGTCGACGTAGTTCGCCCCTCAAGGCGAGAAGAAAAGCGTAATCCCATGTGCAGGTCAGAGTGCGGGGAGGAGAAAGTTTAATCCTAGGTTGAGGATAAATTGCAGGTAGGAGAAGTTTGATCCCATGTATGGGTAGCCAAACTGCGAATGCAAGAGGTTCAATCCGCGGTGGGATGACCTGAATTGTATGAGTGCAAAGGAGAAAGCCAGGCTGCTGGCTTGAAATGTATGTTTCCCTGAGGGGCAAAGTGTAGAAAAGTTGTAGGTGGTAAAGGGTTAAAAAGCGGAATGGTGGTGACTGATGATTATGCACCGGGGTGTTTCTTTGGTTACTTGAGACATATACTGTTTCACGGTGTCGTGCGAGTTGATGAGTTGTGGAAATTCATCGTAGTCCATTTCTTGCAATCTGAGGCGCCTCCTGTCGATACTTCCTTGACAATAAGCGGGCCTTCCAGTTAGGGGAGCAAATTTTCCTTTAGCTTTGATCTTGGTTGTCGAGAATCTTCTTCAAAACCAAGTCGTGTTGTTTAAGCTACCGTAGCCGGACTTTTTGTTGTAGGATCTGGCGATCCTTTCTTGATATAATGACCATGGAAGATAGTGCGGTTACTTTTAAAATATCGAGACAATTGGTGATACTGTCTTGTACCCATTGGTCTTCATCTAGTGGCGTCGATCGACACTCTGAGAGATTCCATCTCAACTTCTATAGAACCTTTGCTTCCATCCCATAGGTTAAAGCGTGAGGGGTTGCCCCAGTTGAAGTCGCATTGAAGTTACGTAGGCTAACAGAGTAAGAAGGCAATAGTCGAGGCCAATCTTTGTGGTTGGCGGACATCTTTGCATAATCTTCTTGATGTTTTTGTTAGCCCAATCTTCCAACACCGTTCATCTTTGGACGATAGATGTGAGTTGAGATGTTTGATGTGGAATTTCTTGCATAATTCCTCCATCATTTTGTTGTTGAGGTTTTTGGCATTGTATGCGACACAATCACCTCTGGTTGTCCGTATCGACAAACGACATTGTTTTTATGAAAAACAATGATGACTTCTTTAGTGACCACAGGGAAGGAGGCGCTTCTACCCACTTGGTGAAGTAATCGATCATGGTGAAGATAAATCGGTGACCATTCTTTTGGCTTTAGGCTCGATGGGCCCGATAACGTCCATTCCCACATTGAGAAGGGCCAAGGCGAACTCGTATTGTGGAGCTCCGTGGAGGCGTGTATAGCATTCCCATGAATCGGCATTGATAGCATCTTTTGGCGTGGTCATTGCAATCGACTTTGAGAGATAGCGATAATGTCCCGTCACGAGGACTTTCTTGACAAGGAGGGGCCACTCATGTGGGGCCCTGAGACTCCACCATGGATTTCATCCATAAGCCTTTGGGCTTGATCTTTGTCTAGACACACGAGGAGACCTAGTCCTGCATCTCTTTTTGTAGAGCGCATCTCCACTCGGGTAGAATTTCATGCATGAGTCGATGGATCCGCCTTTTCTCGGTCGGGCTACGCCTCGGTGGGTGTAGATCCATCTCGGAGATATTCCTTGATATGCTTGATACCAGGAGGTTGGATGGGAGGTAGCTCATCCGATACTTCTCGATGTAATTCCCATAAGTTGGGGCCTTGTTAGAGAAATTGTGATGCTTGGCAAGTGTTCCTTGTCGATATCTGCGAATCGAGGAGGCCAAAGTTGCTAATGCGTCCATAAAAAGTCATTCTATTATGAGGAATGTGTAGAAAGGAGATTTCTTGAACTCAAAGCCATCTTCAAAACTCTTGATGGTAAAGGCGGCAAATGTAGTTCCTTGGTTTGATAGATTCCGGTGGATTGTCGATTACCAACTCAAATCTCGAGGACGATTAACACTTTGATGCCCGTTGAGCGGGCAAGTTTTAGCCCCATGAGACGACCTTCATACTCGGTAGTATTGTTGGTCTTGACAAAGCGTAATTTGGCGACAGCGGATCTCTGCTCCCGTGTCGAATATTAGAAGCGCTCGACTCGAACCTTCCATATTAACGACTCCATCAAAATACATCTTCCATGATTGGGCGTGTATCGTCTTGATGGTGTTTTTTGTCTTGTCATTACTCCTTCATCGAGGAAATATGTTTCGAAGGTTTGAAATCCCACGAAGGTGCGGCGGCCGATTGATCGCGATTCCTTGACCTTTGATGGACTTTTGAGTCACATATCGATGTCAAATTGTTGTAGGATCAACTGCCATCAATGAGACGACAAACAATTTAACATGGGTTTGTTGAACACGTGCTTGAGAGGATCCACGCGGGATATGAGATGGGTTGTGTGACCATGGAGGTAATGTTGTAACCTCATGGAAGCCCATGCTAAAACACAACCACGTCTTTTCGATCGAGTGTACTTGTGTTCCTTCTTCTTTGAACCTTTTCTTTGAGGTAATAGATAGCTCGTTCTTGGCCTCTATCGTCTTTTTCATCGACGTCGACCCATGGCATTATCAACTTACAGACGGTACATGAATAGAAACATCATCCTTGGTGGTACCAAGCAGGAGACTTTGACTAGTTGTTTCTTGATTGTAAGGAAGGCGTTACAGCACTCATCATTCCATTTCATGGAGGAGTTCTTCCTTAATAACTTGAAGATTGGCTCACGAGTTCTTTGTGAGTTGGGAGATAAACCTGCTTGATGAAGTTGATTCTTCCCAAAAATCCATATTTCCTTCTTCATAGAGGAATGGGCATTTCGTGATGGCTTGGATTTTGGCGGGATCCGGCTCAATCCCTTTGTGGTGACTAGAAATCCTAGCAACTTGCACGATTTGGCCAAAAGCGCGCATTTAGTGGATTCACTTCAAGTTGTACTTACATGACTGTTGAACAACTTTACGAGATGGTACATATGGTCATCCTCCTTTTGGGACTTGACAATGATGTCATCCACGTAGATCTCGATCTCTTTATGCATTAAGTCGTGGAAAAAGAGCCATCATAGCTCGTTGATAGGTAGCTCCGGCATTGATGAGGCGAATGACAATGACCGTCTATAGCAAAAAGTTCCCCGAGGAGTGATGAAAGCGGTCTTCTCACGATCTTCCTCGACAACCATGATCGATGGTACCCATAAAAGCAATCGTGAAAAGAGTACATGTCGTATTTGCGTATTATTGATCGATGAGAATGTGGATAAATGGCACGGAAAGCTATCTTTTAAGCAAGCTTTATTCAAGTCCGGTAATCCACATGAAACTTCGCACCTTCCCTCGGGGTTTAGAAATGCAGGCACGATGTTGGATATCCACTCGGGATATGTAGACACCATGATGATGCCGACTTGAAATTGTTTCACAATTTCTTCTTTCACCTTTAAACTCCACTCGGGTTTCATCACTTTGAGTTTACCTTGGCCGGCTTAAATCCTCTTTAATGGGAAGGCGATGAAGGACAATGTCGATTGGATAAACCCACCATGTCTTCATGAGACCATGCAAACACATCCACAGAATTGGGTTAATAAGCGTAACCATGTCATTCCGTTGGTTTGGGGTAAGTCTGAACCAATCTGGATTAACTTAGGGCTTTCTAAGGTTAGAGATTGAAAAAGTGGTTTGATCGAGGTTGGGTTTGGGTTTGTCTTTGACCCATTCTTGAATTTACAGGCACCTCAATGTCGTCCTGTATATCCATCAAAATTTGAATTCATCTCTACATCAAAGTCTGATCCTTGTGTAGGAGAGGCATATCCATAAATCTGAGCACATCTAAATTGAGTCTGAAACAAAATATGCTTTCACTTAGTATATATGAAATGTGTTGATCATACGAGTGTTAGCATATCTTGGCAAAATAAAGCGCTATATTATTGTCTGAGAAAAATAGCGATTATTATATCTCTACAGCGAGAAAAAGAGTTTACGCCGCTTTACCCTCGTCGACCAAGCGAGGAATCTTGTCCCAATTAGTAAGGGTAAAAGTCAGGGTGGACCGCGATGATGGAGGATTGTCATCATCCTCCTCCATCTAGAATGATGGCCATTACGTCGGGCGCATCATCGTGCAGGGTGTATCATTGGTATGTTCATCATGAGCGATGATCGCGTGCGACATCATTAGGATGACGTCTTCCTTGATTCTTCGTTCCTCTTCTTCTTCGATTGCGGGATTTGGAATAAAAATTTCTTTTCCTCCACCGGTTTTGGCTTAGGAAATAACATAGCCATTACATTGGTGGCACCTTCTTGGGGAGGTTGTGCGGACTCGAGAGTTTGAAAGCGAAGCCGAAGCCCACATGGTTGAAGTGAAGGAATCTGTTGATGCTTATGAGGATTCTTGTGACTAGAAGCGGCGAGAATAGCCTAGTCCGGTTGTCCAACTTGCTTGGTTAATCGAATGGGGTACTGGATACCACAGCCATCTTTACCCACCCTTGTCTGGTTTATGACCCAACGACATCATTTCTTGAGTGGTGACATCACCTCGGCGAGAAATCTTGGGTTGAGCGATGGTGCTCAATAGCGTGGTATTGGGTGTTGCTTATTTCAAAGCATGAAAATTGGCCGGTTCTACGTCTGCATTGGCATTGATGAGCGGCATGTCCCGTCTTTGAGGAATCTCGGTTCGGCGTTGGTAGTGACCAGGCTATTGTTGATAATGTATTTCATTGTTGGTGAAGGGTGGAGGGCGCCCTGCCATGTGAATCCATGGTGCGTCCCGAAAGCGGGTTGTATCCGAATCTATCTTGAGCACATGGAAGATCTGCGAAATGTGTGAGGACCAATTTGATTGGCGGCTCAATTACTCAAATAGGAATTCTGGCGGGCTCCATCAAAAGCTTTGATGATAGTATGGCTACTCTCAATTCAATTGAGATTGATATTCATCTTCACCAAAGGTGGCATATGGGCGGATATTGAGAGGAACCTCCATCTATTAAGACTCCGGCCACCGTATATCCAGGAGGACAAGAGCCGCGATGTGCAACGGTTTGCAATAATGGTCCCTTGGGCGGTATGTCATCATCGATGAAGGATATCACATTGTTGTTGAAAATGTGATCAACCATATGTTGAAACTTTTCCGTATCCATGATGTCGGAGATAGGCTTCTTCAAAACCTTTAACAAGACCTTGGGTGATTCTCGGAAGTTAGGACCAAGTCAAAATTGATATTTGTGGTGGAGCTTCTTTGAAGCTTAAAACCACCGTAACTTCGTTATGACCCAGTAGCGGAGAGGAATTTTCAATCTTCTCCATGGGTATTTTTTCCTTTGATTTGGTGGTGGGGTTCATCACCGATGGGGGGAAGATCTGATGGATTTTCCTTGACAACTGCGGCGGTTGTATGTGAGGTGGATCCTTCACCTTCTCCATAATTCCACGGAACCTTGCATTGAAGCTAACAATAGGATATTGTGCTCTGCGTGCATGAAGTTGATTAGCTCGGGGCGACCACTTTCAAAGGATTGTTTCCTCCTTTGGTTGAATTATCGGTGTTGTGAGTAAAGTATTAATCCCTTCAACTTGATGGATATAAGCTACTACCACACTTTTCCACTTAGTAGGGCTGCATTCTCACTTGCACGTAACACATGTCATTATCTCTTGGCCTTGATACACCACTTTGTCGATTAGATTTTGAATAAGGTGGCGGAGTGCCCGACATTCTTACGTCTTTGTGACCATGAGGGCTGGAGTGGTATTGACATACTCCATCGAGTTGTACCGTCCCGAATGGGGGTTGATTGGAGTAGAAGGCCAGATCCTTCCTTCATTGATTAACATGTGAAGGATTTCCTCCATGGGTTGGCCCAAATAGGTGAATTCCCTTTTTGTTGGCGAAATCCAAGCGGGCTTTGGCATTTCTCTCTCTTCGTCACTTTGTCTTCCGACATTTCATTTTTTGAAAGTGATGAGGAATATTCATGATAATAGGTAGGAGGCTAGGCATGCTCTGGTGATTAATTGGCGAGTCACTTGATCTTGATAAGTCACTTTGATTCATTGATTGCTCAATTTGTTTGCAGAGAGCTTTGATCTTTCGTTCCATTGTGAATTGGAACTTGGCATAATCCCATCTGTCATCACCGTCTTTGATGGTGCAGGAAGATTCACGGTTGAAGTTGGAACTACATCCATTGCTCCAATTGATCATGTTGACCTCTTCTTCTTTGTGTTGAGGAAGAGGTTGTCTTGTACATGAGGTTGATCGGGTTTGGTGACTACGATCTCCCCATTGTCTATCGGTCTTGGATCTTGTGTTTGAAGGCCCAACAATCCACGAGTATCATGTCCAGGTGCCCGGCATGATAAGCACATTTCTAGCGACATTGAAACCCGTCCATTAGGGTTGGTGGTGGAAGAAGATCGTGATTTTCTTACGTGTTGTCGGAAGATTAAGAATGTTCTCGAGGTATCCCCAAAGGGTGTAAACACTCGATGGCGTTTGACTTCTCCACCTTTTGGTATTGGAGGGTTTGTGATTGTCTTTGAAAGGGTGTAGTTTCTCCTTTGAATAGGCATATTTTGATTGCCTTTTTGCCCTGTAGTATCGAGGAAACATCTTCCTCTTTCTTTTTATGGACCCTCAAGGTTGTTCCCATAATTTCCAGTTGGATGTGATCGATAGCGACTTTGAGTGCTGCTAGGTCTTGAATCTTTCTGACTTCAATCCCATCTCGACCCGTCTCCCCATGTTTAACCATTTGAGAAAATGGTTTGCCGATCTTGGCTAAAACTCTCTCATAGAAGGGAGCTTCTTGTATGTACATGAATGTCGTGACCATTTACGATTACGTCATGGCGGGACTAACTTGGCGACCCAGGCGTCTCCACCTTTGAGCATACTCTCTGAAAGACTCGTTAGGCTGTTTCTTGATCTTGGTAATTTGATCTGGATCGGGGAGCCATCTGAGTTTGAAAAGCTGTATTGAGTGAGGAAGGCATGTGCTAGCTCTTCCAGTTATGGATTTTGGAGTTGTCTAATCTTGTGTACCACGAGCGGGCTTCTCGAGTTAGACTCTTTTGGAACAATTGCATTACGAGTTTTTCATCCTCTGCATGGGATCCAGTTCTCCAATAAATACTTTTAAATGTGTATAAGGATCTCCTAACTTGGTCGTATTTTTCAAAATCGGGGAGTTTTAAATTTTTACGGATAATGAACACGGGGAAAATACATAGATCGACATATAAACACTCCGTGTGTTCCAATTCCTTTGATAAGCGCGAAGGGTCTCTTCCATTTGGAGGACTTTCTTTTGATGTCACCATTATGCGGATCTCGATGGGATGGGCGACATCATGAGTTTTGTTGGTTATATCCAAGCTGTGGTTCGGTATGGTAATGGCCAAGGGTTCCCTCCTTGTGTGGAGGATTAGGTATGTGCTGGTATTTTTACGACCATGTGGTAGGTGTAATTCTTTTAATAGAACGACCAAATCATAATCTGTTTACTTAATCCATCAAATTCTTTGCGGCTGGATTAAGTTCGATCTGGTCGGATAACGACATGATTATTTGTGGGCACTGTTGCCTTTTTGGACTTTGGCCAAGGGTAGTAGGTCAGATTGATTCCTACGAAAGAAAGACTTGCATAGTTTAGTCTTTAGGGAAGGTGTATAATAACATGCTATGTGATGTGTCCATTTTAGGAATTTTATCCTGCCAAAGCGGGTGTCATTTGTTTGCATAGCATGTATGTGGACACATTGCTTCATATTTCTCATTACATGGAGATATATATGGAATGAAATTACAAGTAATTGGTGTTTACAAGTAATTGAAGTGAGAGCATGAAGAGACTTTCCTCCGTTTTGGGTTTATTATCGGTGACCTATCTTAGGTTACTCTCGCGGCTTTTTGGCATGAAGGTTCCCCAAATCATTATGATCTACTTGGCGGGAAGTTAATCCGGTCTTTCAAGTGGGCGAATTTGGGTGGTGCCTTTCACGAGCCTCGGAGAATTAGTCTTCTCACGAGTCCGATAATCAAACAAGCGGGGGATAGCCTCTGGTGGAGGGACCACACAACATACATTCACATACATCGCGTCTCTCACATGTATGAAAATGATGACATGTGCGAAGCACTAATATCATCAAGCGTTTATAGTGCGAAGCACTAACATCCTACCTGAGATATGATCTGAAGCACTAAGTTCAAACAAGACATGCATTATTACACATTCATCAATGTAAATGCAACATCCACACAAGCGGATAATGATTTTTGAAAAAGATTGTAATAGCGGCTTAAGTCCTCTTCTTTGGAGTCCCAGTGATGCGCCACTGTCGGCGTCGGGATTTTTGGTGTCCTTTTCCGTTACTTGTTCTTTGGTGTTCTCATTTTAGGTGAGATTTGTTTGAAAAAACAAGTGAAAAAGGTCAAACATGTATAATGTCGACGATGGGATTATTAAGTGTTTGCCAGTTGGTTTTTAAATGGTTGTACCAACCTGGCAATGAAAAAGTTTTACATTGACCCGATGATGTGACAGCGATATCTGGTCGGTGAAAGCAAAGATTCGTTTAGGGTCAGGGACTTGGTTATCTTGGGGGAAGGTGTTAGGCACCCCAGAACATCCGTGTTACCACGGTGGCCGCCTCTTTTCAAAAACTATTATACGAGTGTGTGTGTGTGTGTGTGTGTGTGAATCGATGTCTTTGTTATATGGAAGTTGTGCGAGGCCTCGTTGAACCTATATACACAGGGGTTTGAATTTATGTAAAATTCGGTTTTAGCAAGATATGGCGGTGATGTTTTATAAAAAGGGTTTTTGAACCACGATGCTCAATAGGAATTGAGACCTTTTACACTCCCATTTTATTAAGTGATGGCTTTGGATTGATTTTATTTGGCGGATCTGAGGCATCCGTGTGAAAAATAATATACAAAATAATCTGGACTTCCTCGTGGGTATGGAAACCATCTGAGAAATTGAGACATCATGAAATAATTTACAAAACAGCTTACAATGAAAAAATGTCCATCATGGGAACAGAATCTAGATCGATGGGATGAATCATGATCACATGATTCTAAGCGCCGAGAATATTGCAATTTGTATAAAAGCAATAAGCGGTATATATATAAAAAGCGGTAAATATATATATATGATATACATGATCACCAACCACGAAGCACCTCCATGGGGATCGAAATGTAAATAAAAAGGTTATTATTAAAAAGCTATCAATCCACGGAGAAACTCAGAGCGGGACAAAATATAAATAAAAGGCATAAAAATAAAAGCGATCAATACGAAAACTCGAGCGAAGACAAACTAAATAAAGGCGGCGATCGAAAATATATATATATATATATATATATATATATATATATATATATATATATATAAGCGATAAATAAATGCATATATAAAATCCGAGGCTCATCGAGCAGAGTTAGACCACATTCATATATATAATATATATATATATATATATATATATATATATATATATATATATATATATATATATATATAATATATATATAAGCATAGCTATATAAAATCGAGGCTCATCGAGCAAAATCAAGACACATTGTTTATATATATATATATATATATATATATATATATATATATATATATATATATATATAAAAGCGATAAACGCTCGAATAGGCGAATCAATAAAGGCTCATCGAACAAAGTTATATACATATATTCATATATATATATATATATATATATATATATATATATAAAGCGCGAATAAACGCTCGGGGCAAAAGTCTAAGCTCGATCGAGGCATAACTTCGATAATGTTAGTCAATATATATATATATATATATATATATATATATATATATATATATATATATATATATATGTCTGGAATGAAACCCGCAGGATAGAAGTCAAGGGTAAAAAGCAAACAACCGACTCTCAGCGTGTAGAAGGGTGTGTGCAAAGATGAAGAAAGACTAAAAGTGTGTGAGAGAGGCTTACGGTGGTTGATAAAAAGGCTTCTATATCTTTAGAGTGGGTAAACACTTGGCTTTTGTGGGTACAAAAGAGGCTATATATGAGCTCACGGTGTTTGAAAGTGGGAAAATACCTTTGTATGGCGAGTCTGAGAGCAAATTATGCGGAGGTTTCCCGTCTTTTTTCTCTTAAAATCAGCACCCCAAGCCCTCTGTTATAGGCAATATGTCTTGCAGGTGTACTGTGGTGTGCCATGAGTGTGGGAGGCGGGTCGGGTGGGGCTGGGGTTTGTCGGTGTCGATGCGATCTCTCGAATCATCGTGCACTCGAGCCTTTGTAATGTCCACTCGGATTTTGAAGTGCAATCCGGGCATCCGTTTTGAGGTATCTGAGACCTATTTGGGACCGCCGTTGTCGAGAAGTTGTGCGATGGCATGGGATTAGAGTTTGTCTGAAGTCTTTGAAGATGGGGCGATGCCCTCGGTCTTGAAGCTTCAACTTTCATCAGTTACCCTTTGATAGTCACTCTTCGGGATTGGTTAGCCTTGTGGGACATTGTTGCGTAGAGGCGAGGCGGCGTGGCATCGTGTTGACGAGATGGCGATGTTGCCCCTCACCGGTGTTATCGGCCGGATTGGTAGATAAAGCGGCGTTACTCGGACTTGTTTGAGATTGAATTACTTTGCATTTGTTGAAGGTCCTCATTGTCATCTTTGAGGTGTGCTGTCTTCCAGATGTTATTGTCGGGTTGGTGCGGTGTATCTCGTTGTGAGTCTTAGAGATTGAAGGCGATGGCATTTGAAACAAGCATTTACAGGGGTTATCTCGGCTGCATTCCTTGGGGTTATCACCAGGTTGGTGGCTATTCCATGGTTGGGGCCGAGGCTTTGGATACCTCGGGGTTATCTCAGAGATTAATCGGTCTTCTCTCGGTGTGTGTTCGGTATTGTATCTGTCTGCGGTCTCGGGGTTATCAGTCAGGTTGGAATTATTACTCGAGTTACGATCAAAGGGGTTGATCTTGAACTTAGGTAGTATCCGGTATGGATTTGGATTGTCTTTCGGGGTTCTCTCTTAAAAGCGAATCATCCTCTATGATATTAATAATGATAGTCTGAGAAAATTTATATCAAAGCTTACAAACAGGTGATTACTGAGATGAATGTGAGACTAGAACTGGGAGAGGCAGAATTCCTTAGTGGAAATTTATTTGTATTTATTTGAGTGATTATAGGGACCATATGACATGACTTTATATACTTGATACATGGCGATGTTAGGGAATGGGAAGATGAATTTATAATGGGTAAATCAATAGTAGAACAACACAGTGATCACCACCGGGAGGCGATCATGATAGGAAACCGATATTGGTCATAAATAACTGCTTCTTAGAAAATGATTGATGGGATGTTAGATATTCGATTTGCTCTGAGGACGCCGATGCACATATCTGGTTTAAGAAAATGATATGTTCCATTCGCGACCCATGCGGTTTTATGTTCCACGGAATGAGGCGGATCTCACGGGAAGCAGTTCGAAGTACAGATATTGATGTCTTGGGATGCTGCGAAGGAAGCGAAGGTTCCATTCGAAACATTTCATGGTGAGGCGAATCTTTGGTGAAATCGATAAGCGTACTTTCCTCACTCAGTATGTCTGAAACATTTGACTGAGGTGGAGTTTATCAGTATTGAAAAAAGATAAGTTTATGATTTGTCCCAAAGAGTCGAGGCCCGAAGTTTGCGAGTTATCCGTGTTTACCCTAATTTGGTGAAAATGAGGAGCGAATAGCGAGGATATTTCGAGAGGTCTAAAGCTCCGAGATTCGATAATATCTTATATCTTATAAATTTTTCTTTATATTCGATGTTATAAAATGAGGCTCAATTATTAGAAGCGAGATAATGAGTATATGCCGTGACGGAGGGACCCTGACGAGGTCATGCGTATGGTTGGCGTGATGCGTCGAGCAATGACAAACCGAGAGGGAAGGAAAGCATTAGGACAAAAGCGTAACCACTCCGTGGTAATCGTGGGCGTGATAATAGAGGAAGGAGCGTAGACGGAGGAGATTTCAAGAGGAGAAGGTTAGGGGAGGAGAACGAAAGCACATGTCATTTTATTACAAATGCGGAAAGAGGGACACATCAGTGAACCGCCTACAATCCAAGGTGTTATAAATAGTGGGAAAGGAAAGCCATATAGCTAGAGATTGTCTTAGTTGTGAAACCAAGTTCAATCGGGATGATGACTCCAAAGGCTATCCGGACATCGTCGAAAGTCGATTGGTTCCTGAGGCGCTTTGTTGTGATTTCACAAAATCGCAGGAACCCAAACGAGGTGATCACGGTAAGCTTATCATAAACTCTTGCAAGTTTATACCTTACTTGATCTGGTTCTACCCATTCTTTTATTTCTCTGCTTGTGCTCTGATGTTTAAACTTGTTCGGAGAAATTAGACCTCGACTTATCTCACTGAGACTCCGTTAGGAGAAACTTTCATTACATCTATCTGTTTATAAATCTTGCTTGATTCAAGTCGGGTACCATCACATTACACCGTCAACCTTATTTCGTTGAAAATTCTTGCATTTGACGTGATTTTTGGGATTGATTGGTTAACAATGCATCATGCTAAAATTGATTATTTTCAAGGGTTGTTAGTTTTCATATTCTAACCAACCTATTATGCTAATTCAAACAACCAAACCATTAAAGTCAATCAACTTGTCATATCAAGCCACAAAGCTATTAGTTTATTGAAAACAAATGTCAAGCTTTCTTAGCCCATGTCACGGACTTGAACAAAAACACGCCGCAGATTTGAATAAAATTTACATTATTAGTGAATTTCCTAACGTATTTCACGAAGAACTTCCCTTTTCTACCCCGAACTTGAAGTTAAATTCTTTATTGACCTTGAACTGCATAAATCCATTTCTAAAACCCCATATCAAATGGCTCCTATTGAACTTCAGAGTTAAAGGTTCAACTACGTGAGTTGTTGGACATCGGTTTCATTAGTCCTAATACATCATCTCCTTGGGTGCTCCTGTGTTATTTGTAAGAAGAAGAGGCGGAGTATAACGACTTTGTATTGACTAATGAGAATTGAACCATGTCATTATCAAGAATAGGTATCCGCTACCTCGCATTGACGACTTATTCGACCGATTACAAGGAGCAGCGATTCTTTTCTGAAGATCGATCTTCGTTGCGGATATCATCAATGAAGATTAAAACCGAGGATATTCCAAACTTCCTTGAGAACTTCGTGCGGGCATTATGAATTCTTAGTCATGTCTTTTGGATTGACTAATGTTCTCTTCCGCTTTCATGGATATGATGAACCGTGTTCAAAGAATATTTGGATCAGTTCGTTGTTGTCTTTATTGATGACATCTCATCTATTCCAAAAGCGTGAATATCATGAGCACCATTTGAGTCGGTACTTCAAAGACTTCGCGATAACAAGTTATATACCAAGTTGAAAAATACGAGTTACGGCTTGAGGAAGTAGCATTCCTTGGAGCTACGTGGTGTCGAAACATGGAGTATCTGTCGATTCGGGAAGATTAAATAATATACAAAGTTGGGAGCAACCAAAGTTGGTGGCCGATACGTAGCTTTCTACGGGCTTAATGAGTTATTGCTCGGAGGATTCATGGAAGGATTTTCTCGAATCGCTTCTCAGATTAACTCATTTGACTTCGTAAGATAAAAAATTCCGATTGGAGGCGAGGATTGTGAAGAGTTTTCAAGAACTCAAGATGAGACTCATTTTGACTGTTTCGATACGACAATACCATCTGGTTCGGATGGATTTGTTATC